>JARGYV010085408.1:0-43796 GCA_029532675.1 Ornithodoros moubata
TATCATCGTATTCTTCCTGTCCTCTTCTATCATTATTTTCATTCCTTTGTGACCTTGTTGCTCTAGTAGCACTTTAGTATTTTTTATTATTACCCGTATGGCCATCATTAAATTAATACAATTATTACCATTATTTATGTTATCCGTGTATTTCCCACGAACAGCATGGAAGTAAGCAATAGTCCGAGTTGTCCCATGGTTTCAAATTGTGGGACATATCCCGACTGTTTTGCGCTCTATAGCCTGTAAGCATGAAGGCTGTGATCTCATTGGTCGCTTTCCTTGTGACGTCCTCTGGCATTCCGCATAGAAAGTCTCCCACCAAGTATACCCGTCTTTTCCGGAGACCGCATATCATCGCAAGCCAACTGCTCGAGCAATAAAAAAATAATAATAAAGGAACCGCGACGTTCGGCACTGTTGACGACCCCTGTTTTCGGTAGGCCGCTCAAACGAGGTGGGAGGCAGCGCGGCTCCGTATCGCAAAAAAAAAAAAGAAACGGGAGCACACGGTCGTGACATATTCCACCCCAGTCATGCAGAGAACCGTGTTATTGCGTAATTGTGGACGTCGGTAGCAGCTGTACCTTCCACATCGCGCAGACCAGATGGTAGTGGATCGTGCGAGCATTGCACCTGCGATCTGGCCCTGTTGTGTACAACCCATGCGCCGATGGGGCGGAAGCAGGAAGACTTCCTTTCACATGTGTAGCCCTCTTCCGGTATGACGGCATATTATCGAGGATTACGTCTCCGCGACAGGAAAGTCCCGGAAGACCCTTTCGTCGCTTCAAAGGGTTACGCGGGAGGGCCTCCTGTTGTGAGCGCCATCCAGCGGAAGATGAAATGTAACGTTGATTTATCCACGGGCTTGACGGCTTTGTCGCGCGTTATGTGTGCTTGCCTCTCCTCCGCCCGGCAGCATTTTCTGTATGGATTTCCGATTTCACGGGAGATAACGACTTGGAACCGGGTGCAGTACGGAAACTGCTGTTGGCAGGGATGCAGGATTATGTAATGGGTTATCCCCCCTCCTCCTTTCTGTGTGGGAAACCGTTGCGTAATTTTATTGAACTTGTTTCTTCTACTTTTTTTTTTTACCTGAGTGCCGTCTGTGGAAGGACTTTTGAAGATTGCCGTGCTGCGCGCTGTCTCTTCGATGGGTGTTCTTCAGGGGCTTTCTTTTTTGTTTTAAGTTGTTATTTGCTGGTGATCATTGAAGCGTGTAAGTGGGTTCTTGCAAATTTTACAGCGCTTATTACAAAGTGTTTTCAAATTGAAATAACTACGAGACAGCGTTGCAGCGTAAGTGCGCTTCTTCAAAAAGTTTACAGTTGTAAATGAAAGTGGAGGAAGCGAAGGAGACGCTGCCATAACGTAATATGTCTTTTCTCCTTCGGAGCTCAGCCATTTTTATCCTTCGCTCATATCCTCGGGTGTTTGCCAATTTTATGTACTTTATTTACGAAAGTAATGAAAGAAGACAATGCCGCACATTGTGAGCGGACCTAAAGAACAAATTCAAAAGATGATTTCGAAACGGGTTGTACAGCCGACGTTCCAAACAGGTCTAGCTTTCTGAGAAGACAGCATTGATCAATCACGCCTATTGCAAATGAACGCCAAGCCGGAAGGAAAGGGGGGATTCCCGAACCTGTCACAACTAACGCAAGAAACAAACACTGCTTTGTTGAAGCGTAGCGCAATAAATCAAAGCGGCCTGCACGCTACAAATACTGAAAGCCTTCCTCGAAGCTGCACCTTCGGGGAAGGAACGCCATTCGCTAAGGTAGTTTGGCGTAGCTCTCAGTAGTCAGCGAAGCCAGCAATCTTGTCAACATCGCTTGAAGGAGTCAGGGCTGCCCTAGTATCGGATAGCGATACAGGCGTCCACGAATCAGGAGGTCATTGGTACTGAAAAGTTCTTGGAACCGTAGGGGCTTCGTTGGTGCAGTTCTATGAAGTGCATTGCGCGATCAGTGTTGTTATGTTGCGGTTAGTGTTTCAGCGCATGAACGTCTGCAAAGTGAAAACTATAGAGTTGGGTTCTAGATGGAGAAGGAGAAACCTCACATAACATTATAAAAGTCGGTACCCACGCTTAATGTGATGTATGCAGACAACGGAGGTGTGCACTTTCACTCGCCGTTCGATAAGAGAGAATGGAGAGACGACACGGTGCTCCCTGCGGCGCTGAAAAGGAACTGCTCTTGTCTTAGATTGTGGGGATGCGTGTGCCTGGTAGTTTATATCGTATTTATTCAGGATATGGGTTGCATTTCCTTGTTCTTGTAAATGGTGATGCTGTCATTACTGCTTGTCGTAGTTGGTCTCTCTCAATACCTGCGTATATTGTGACGTTCCCTAGCAAGGAGGGGACGAAGCGATGATTACGTAAACGTTCAGAAAGTAACATTCATGAGGTACTGGGCTTTGCAATCTAGAGGGTAATTCAATCTGAGTATTGAGGCCGCATATTTGACGGACGCATATTTGACTGTTTTGGAACGAGGAAATGGTACGAGCAGCAGAGCAAGCAGATTTAGGAAGTCCTTACTTTGAGTCTTCGTGCAATACTCATTTCTTCGTCTTGTCTGGCTTTCACATATCTTTAAATGGGCATGTACTGCTGCTGCCATAGGGGCGAAAATGTCCGAATAGCAAAATGTCGCGAGGGCTGTTTTGCGCTTTATTTGTGTCGTTGAGGAGGGGACGTCATCTTCTTCTTCATCGGAGCTTGCATCAGTTTATGTCCCCTAGCACTCTTTTTTTTTCTTCTGTTTCCTCTCTACTCACTGTTAAAAAGAGCGCCTTCGCACATATCCCAATATGAACCAATCACCATTCCGGTTGGTATCGCCCTTTACCCTTATTGGTTGAATACTGTAAGCGTATGCGCACTTCTTTCTGACCAATCAGGTTCGTGAACGGTAACATATTTAGCGCTGGTTGGTTCTCGCGGCGTTGTACGGTGGTGTTTGGGTTCCAGTCTCCCCAGTCGCTGTTCGTGCAATTTCCTGATATTTAAATTTCTCAAAACGTAATCGCAAAGCCTTTAGTTAAGACACGCACCGTTTGGGCCCTCGCTGAGACGGAGAGCAGGGCTCTATGTCAGCCCTGTAACCCACATTAAAGGCCTTTGCCAGATTCACTGACCCCGTTGCTACAACCTGTTTTACAGCCCGTGGCCATTGCCAGATGGGGAGAGGGGAACGGGTGCAAAAAGAATAAAAAAAAGAAAAGAAACAGAGAGATCCAAACAAGCTAAAGGAGAAGGCAGAAGAAGAAGAAGCTAAAGATCTCACACGCTGTGGCGATCGTGGCTCAGCGAGGGGTATCACACGCTTCAGGAAGTCTTTTTGATTCCCCACATTTCTAGCTGTTGCCAACATGGCATCTGACCATGTGCTCCATATAGATGGGGTTCTTTCATGGGACTTGTGAGAACGTTAGAAAGGCACGTAAGACTGTGCCAGCTGGGGCCGGGTCACGGTATGGGGTACCTTGGTCGTCGAGGAACCCCCCAGGCCTATTTTTGAAACCGATGCGGATAACCCTCTTGGACTGACCCATCTTACAGTTTGCAATACAAGACTCTGGGGGGGACTTTGATGCAACGTCTTTTGGGCAAATTTCGTGCGTGAGAGCGTAGTTTTGCGGTTTG
The DNA here is from genome assembly GCA_029532675.1 of Ornithodoros moubata. NCBI lineage: Eukaryota > Metazoa > Arthropoda > Arachnida > Ixodida > Argasidae > Ornithodoros > Ornithodoros moubata. The sequence goes on from JARGYV010085408.1 coordinate 3,665, forward strand.
TGAAAAGCGATTTGGCTAGTTGATGGTCGCTCTGGTAGTTGTCAGGATAAAGCCAGTCTGGACTATATCGAGGCACAGGTTCCAGTATTGTCGTGTTAAGAGGTTGTCGGAATGCACGCACGGTGTGTTTTGTATTTGTTAGTTATTCTGGCTTCGTAAAAAAGAAAGAACCAAAAATGTGCGTGCCTGTGTTTTATGGGATATTCGTCGCTATTCTCGCTGTCGTTATCCGCGAAATAATACTCGCATTTTCTAAAGTTTACAGGGAAGTAAAACCCGTTGTCTTTCTGTTTGTTTTTATTTAGTCGAAGCTTGGGACCGGATTTCTGTCATGGAAATGGGTTTGAAAAATAATATGAAGGTGTCAGGCCCAAGTGTGGACTTCAGCTCCAGCACTCGCTATCTGTCTGCCACCAAATGCTGCAGCATAAATGTACAAGAGGGAAACAACAACAGCAGAAAAGAAAGTGTCGATCAAATTCGATTTTTTTTTGTCAGTTGTTTCGCTAGCCATGCTCTGTTTACAGTTTTAATTTGTCACTGTTTTCTTCATTTTATATATATAGTTTTATACAAATGGTGTTCTCGTTTGGATTGAAGGGGGCTGTAAAGAAATATAATATACCAATGCAAACTTTTCATCAATGGTGCCTCATTTTTCGAAATCCTGTAGCTTTCTGCGCCCGAACTTAATTGGCGGGAACTTCCTTCGCCCCGTATAGGAGGCATTTCTGTATACTGCTGCCATACTGGGACGTCTATTTTTACGGGGTTCGGTCATCGCCTGTCTGCATCATTCGTCTCCGCCTGTTACGGCCGACTCCTTTGAACACTTCCTGGTTCGCGTGGCCATATTTGGCAGAACAAACGAAACACTGCTGTTTCGCATAAATCAGGCTTCGGAGGCTTGTTTGTCGAGCTCCCATACAGTGGCGCTTGCTCTGATCAGGACGGAGAACGATAGAATAATGCGTTATATCGGTCATTCTTTGTCTTACTTTTGCCTGATGCTTTTTGAGCGGCAGTCCTCGCTGCTCATGCTTAACAAATGAACTGTGGCAACGAACGTGTAATTGCGCATAACTACTGCTACTAAACGTAATTTGGCGGGGAGACTTCACAGGGAATTGTGCCGACACAGGCCTTTTATCGTATGGAGAGATACCCAGGAAAAACACCGCACGACGCAGATAGAAGTAGGATTCATACCTCCTACCTCCCAGTCTGAACATGAGGAAGTGATATGGCAAGCTGTGTTGGAAACTGAAACGTCTCAACACGCTGTAAGCGTTTATGTTTAATGCAGCAATTTCCTTCACGGAACGTGGACTTGTTCATCGTCTTTTATGCTGTTCTATTTTCTTTTAGTTATCAATATTACGTTTTTATTTTATTTTTTTACTAGGGAGGAATTCAACGTCTTCCAATATTGTTGTAATGATACACAAACAAACGAAAGCGTGAATCCACTCAATATTCACGTAATAGCGCGTGAGGAAGGAACCTAGAGTCTTTGCTTCTTTTTTTTTTCGACTGATTTCGTTTTGGACAGAAGGACAATAACGCCGTTGTTCGCGATACGAGTATTGAGCGACCAAGTACCAGGTTAGCAGGAGAAACGGCAACTCGAAGCCGGCAACCTTGCCTTGTCCTGAAGCTATGCGAAAATGCTCGTCACGAATGGCGCTCCTGGCAGTCGCAGGTCTTTTTATTCTCTATTTTCAGCGTGTTTATTACTGGTAATTTACAAAAATGCATTCTTCTCCTCTCTGTCTCCCCCTCCACACACGCAGAGAGAACGCCATAAAAGGGGATATTCCTGGGAAAGGCGCCAATTTGTTATCTTCGCGTCCCTTCCATGTTGACGGGAGTCCAAATACCGCAGTAAAGTTGCTTGACCTTCTATTTCTGTCGAGGTCACTCGCGCGCTTTGGTCACGCACAGTTAATGCATCCTAGCGGCGCAAGCAGGAGCTAAACCTGGGTAGTCTTAATGACTGTAATGCAAGCCTGAATAAGATCCCACGAGTTGGAATTCTACATTTAGTTGTTCTCTGGCTTTCTCTTACTAGTTCTGGACAATATGCCGGCAGTGTCCCTCTTGAGCCTGCCCCACTCGTAGCCCCAGTTGCTCCGCAGCGCCAACACTTTCGCGCGCTGCAACTACAACTCTTTCGAACGCTATAACCCCTCAGCAACAGACAAAGAGCAGATGACGTAGTCACCGTTGCTGCGACAGCCATAAGTGAACGCATGAGCTCGTCCGCAAGGATCAAGTGTTCCAGCACTCGTGCACTTTTCGGTCATCGGGAGGCCTTCCAAGGAGTCCTTTAAACGCGGACGCGTGCGCCATATCAAGGCGACGTATATATAACAGCCGTCTCCTAACAACCTGGGTGAATGGCCATCGATTTTTCACCCCCTTCCACGCCGCTCTCTGGAGTACGATGGCACCGACGTTGCATGCGCGCGCAGCGGTCGAGATACACGGGACGGGTCTCTAACGAGCCATGGGGGAAAAAAGAAGAAAATAACAGCGATGCTTGCGCTGGCTTCGAATTTGACGACGACTTCTGCGATAAGGGAATTTTCGTAAGAGGCTGAGGGGGTGTTCACGGTCCAAGGCACCTACATGCAGATTCAGGCGTCGCCGTCGGTGACACGTTCGCGATAATGATGCCCTCTGCCAGGTTCGTTGTGGTGGTGTGATGTGTAAGGTCGTTGTGGCTCTGTAGACGCCGGAGTTGCTGTGGGTCTTCGCATGGTGCCACCATGTGAAGTAGGGGGTTTTCCGTACGAGACGTCGTACGTTGGCTTGTCGAGGTTCCGGGATTTCTTGCATTCTCACGTTTCTGTGTAGTTTGCTGTGCGTATGGTTAGCGAACGTTCGTTATGCGGTGGGCTGGTTGAGGGGAGCCCACCGACATCTGGGGTGCGTTTTGTTGTGAACTGTCGCCGGTTAACGAAAGTGTGCGTCCTTTTGGGAAAGGTTTTCGTTCCTTTACTGGCTATTTATGTCGAGGCTGTTGTTGTTGTTTAGAATTAAGCAGAGTTTGCCAAACAAGTGGTCCCTTCAGCGCCTTGCTTAAAAACATGTTGGCACTTTGCGTACGGCCCAGCTATCAATAGAACGTCCAGGGAAAATCTGAAAAGACGTGTCAGCTTGCCAGCAGTAGCAATGAAGCAAAGAAGAAAAACAGCTACTAGCAAAAAAGAAAAAGAAATTGGGCGCCATTCCTTTCGTACGATGACGCGCAAATCACACGCAGAAATGACGAGAAGAAAATGGTAAGGGGGAAAACGACCTTGCTTTGGTCGCAGCCAAGGGACATCTTTCGTAAGCCGTCTACTTTCCACGAGACTGTAATCTAAGCTTCGATATTCATGCTGAAAGTGCGAATGCTTGAATCGCATTCGGTGTCGAAGCGAATAACGAGCCTCCAGCCTTCATCTGATGGAAAGCTCTAGGTCACAGACTCCTAAATGGCGCCATTGGGCGATCGAGTAACAAGACTATCTGAACGGCATACGCTTAACGAGCTTCACGCTGATAGGTTGCCACACAAGCTGGCCTCTTCTTTCGTCACAGTCTCCATGGAAACGGAAGCCGCTTTGAACATCACGCTGTGGTGATGAACTTTTCCTCTTTTTTCTTGCTAATACATTTTTTTATTCGTTATATTTAGCGACGAATTAGGACGTTTCTTGTTACATCTCTCGAATGCGAGTCGTTATCGGGGCTGCAATACAGGGTACGAGCAAAAAGGTTAAATCGTATACCGCAATTGGTTCATTGAACGGCACGCCCTGTAATCGGTGCCCCCGCTTACGGTTTATCACTAATGGAGCGCAAATTGGCCGTTCATCGAACGCTATTCTCCTGAGCACTACGAACCATGGTCAGTCCGTTTCATTGGCGTAGTAATAGGGCAACCTGAGTAGTGTTCCCAGCATCGGGCCTTACTTGTATAGCGACTGTGCAGAACAACAGAAAGCTGCTGAAGTGTATAGTGCCCCCATTACTAGACTCCAGCCTAAGCGGTGGTCTCCATAGCAACAAGAGGGTCACGTGGTGCAAAGCTGCATCATGTGACCCTGTTGTTGCTATCGCGACAGCAGGACGCATCCTGAACCTCTGACCTGGCGCACGTGTGGGAGGGCCTGCCTTTGATTTGGACACCGCTGTCCGTCAGAACGATGGTCAATCGTGCGATTATTTCGTATGGTAAGTTCATGATATGAGCTATGCAGTTGTTTGATAAATTGGAGCACATATACGGTCGAAGGATGGCACTGTAGTGGCGGTCACGTTAAAAACCGGCTGTGTAATAGGCTATCTCTTTCTGTAATTTCACTCGCGTGATGGGCCGCGATTAAAACTATATACAGGCTATGTTTTTTTTTAGTCTAGACAGATTTTTTTAAGAATGTAAGACGGTAGTGCAACGCGCGCGGTCTCCGCAGGTGAGATATACGGCCAGGCAGGCATTATTTTGAAAGCACAATATAACTAATTACATTAATTAAGTAGCCAGGGAACATTTTTTAATAGGTGAACTGGCATGCACTGGTTGGCCGAGGCTATCCTAGGTTTCATAAATTTTGTAGCGAGCATGCGCTGCGAGGTATCGATCACCAAACTTTGCATCCAATACCGAAACTAAAAGTGCCGACAGCGGAGCGCGACGCGACCACAATGAGTGCGGCGCGCTTGGCATGAACTGTAGCTTTTGCGCACTATGTGAGTGAAACAATTCGACGGCGGCCGACGCAGAGATATTATGCGCACTGGGTGTATTGGTTCATCATCATTGGGAGTGGACTGCAAGTAACGATGGTGAAGGTAGTAGTGGTCCATTCATCACTTTAAAGTCACTTTAAAAGAAGTCAGCCTTGCTTTGGTGTGTCTGTTCCTGGCCAAATGCGGTCCTGGCTAATGGCTAGAAAGGAGAATACAGAAGAAGAAGAATGAAGAAGGATACTGTATTAATTTTTCATCGTATCTACCTTGTCTCATGTTGGGATTGCCGCGAGGTCATTAACTCTCCATCTCCCCCTTTTTTTTATTACCCTTCGTCTTTGGGCAACGAGGTATCAAGTATTAGAGGGAGGTTAAAAATTTACCTCATGATTCGTCGCCGCTGCCTGAATGCTTTTTGCTTATTAACTGTTGGTATTTCATGGCTGTAAAGAATATATACGGCCTTCCTGAGTTACCCCCTCAAAGAGGCAACAGCAGCCCTCGTTTTTAAGTGTGGGACAAATGCTGCCAACGTTTCGCGTTTAAAGCGGCGGTGCTTGACGAAGACTGTCTGCCTCCCTTGGGATGGGCCTCTCTGGCAGCCCGGTTTTTCAACGAACACACCGCGTGCGGTTGCTGCTGAGTTGCCCCAGAACAAGGCCAAGACCCCTGGAGGGAGCACCAGTGTTTGCGGAACGATGTTATTTGTAACGTTGGTGTTTTTCCACATCGACAAAGGTTATTCCGGAGAGTTTAACCACAAAGCCATGGCAATGGAGACGGCTTCACGGCATTTACAGATTTGCGCAGGTTGTGTGTAGTTCCGATGGAACACCTCAAGTCGCCGTCGTCCTTGTGTTGTTGATTGCTGTGATGTCGACTCAGTCGACTAAACGCCTGTCCCCCGCCCGACCCAGTGGGTCCGGTCCTGCGTACGCCACTGCTCGTCATGCAGGATATTGATTAATCCCCTTTCACGCGGTGCAAGGTCCTCGGGCTGTGGTCCACCCCGGCGCACCAACTTCAAGATCTCTTGCGGGCCTCCTTGGGCTCTAGCATACTTCATTAAGTCATCACAGCCTCAGAGGGAAATGTGTATCACAGTATTGTGTGTGTGTGTCGTCGCAAAATCGTATGGAAGACGTCCTCACTCCTAATCGTCTAGTATTGTCGTTACGGAGTTTTTATGCGTCGCGAGGTAGGTGTGTGCATGTGTCTTTTTTTGCATATGTTTTAGGTATTTGTCGGGTTCGCAAGGCATTGTGGAGGGTATTCGCAAGAGTTCGTAATGGCATACGGCAAATACGCTGTCAAATTTTGCCCTTTTTCCCTTGCGGTTTCCCCGTAGAATGTCACCCTTTGCATCGCCTAGTCCACCGCTATATAGGCGCTACTCTGAACGAGCTGCTTTACGGACAACGGTTAAGTACGGCCGTCGCGGGGTGCTGTCAGGAGCCTGTCAAAGTTACTGATTTTTTTACGGGGCTCTTTTTATGCTTTCGGAGTCTTGGGCGCGAATCTGGCAACTGTCAGCGGGCGAACGTTAAGCCCACTCTGTCATGCCGCTGGTACAGACGACTGCATTGCCAGCAGCGACATCCGTTCGTTCATAGCAGAACTGAGCCACAGAGTGGGCGTCAGCAACCGAACTTTTGTTGTTGCTCCCTTTGTTTCAGTCGGAACAACCGTCTTAAACAGGTGATGTCTTCAGCTGCTGCTGCAAGTGGGTATATCTGTTTTTCAACGCAGTCCCACACACTTCTGTCAAGGTCGCGAATATTGATGGGCCAGCTGGAAATATCAGTGGAAAGCGTGATGTCTCTTTGAAATGATTATTTGTAGGGCAGTGGTGCATTTGCTGGAGTGTCATTGTACTTTATAGCCCACTTCCCGTTGAAACGCTGGGGCCTGGGAGGTTCGAATTCATGTACCTGTTCCAGACCAACATGTTTTCCAAACTCACTTTTGCTCAATGGACTCCGGATGAAGTTCCTGTTTGAATTTTTTTACCTTGGATACGTTCGCAATGGACTCATCGACGAGGACTGACTGTGGGTAAATGAGGAAAAAGTCTCTCCTTGTACGACGACACTCGTGTCGCAAAATGGTACTACAAAGTGGTTCCCGGACAACTTCTTGAGGACTTCTCCTATTATTTGCTCCAGAATACGAGTAGCTCAGGAAGGCCCGCAGCACTTATACTCTGTCGCCGTCACGTGCTAACGTGACGACCCACAGGCCGTGGAGCAAGAAACAAAATGTAATTCGCCCTGCGGGCAGCCGTTCCGGTGCGGACAAGCAGCCGCTCAGCGACCAGCGGAGCAAAAAATGACTTTTACAGGGATACAAAGAAAGTGTCATCGTGTAGGTTTCCTTTAGCATAGAAATGCCTCTGTTGGCCGCATCAGGAGAGGCGTTTAAATGAAACTGCTTTACGGGTTTGTCGCCATTTGCGTAATTCATGTATCTGGGTGGCCCTGAAAGACCTCGGCCAACAGCGCGACCTCCCGTGCTCTTTGCTGCGGCTTCCACGGGCCGCTGAGTAACTCTTAACCTGTACGTAAATTTCAGCACAGCAAGAATTACAAGCGGCGTACCTTGTTCGTATTCGCAGACGCGTTCGCGCCAGGTAATAAGAACCACTTTGGATTTAGCCTGTTGCGCGGATTTAAACTTATGTTCACAACTATCTCTACTTTTTGGTGTACGCGTGCATTTATGAACATGAGTACGATGACGAGTTCTTTCAACGGCATATCCTGTCGTAATGCCGATGGGCAACAGGAGAGGTCTTAACTCATACGTTGGTGTCATGGATGCGTGCTTCCCTATGGCGTGAAGACATACCTGGGGGTTTCCGCTTCCAGTAGTTCGCCCAGCACTGACATTTATGAGACGCATGTCTCAACTCGATTTCGTTGGTGCGGAGGCTCCGGCTAAATGTAAGCATTCGTACCATACCTGTGTCGCGAATACTACACTGTACACCACAGGTATTATGCTTGCTACCGCGAGGTACTTCCTTACGGACTGTCAACAGCGTTCTGCTGGTGGCGCTGCCTGCAACTGTAGTCTTGTACATGACGGGTAGTTGCGTTACTAGTAATGAATTACATTTTTCAGCAACTTTTCACGCAATAGGTTACTTTAAACGTATTTATATCGTATCCAACCTCTGCAGTGGTATACGATACCGCCTGAGCGAAGAAATACCCTATCCCATTATTGAAGTATATTCGTCGTCGCTGCTGACACATATTTTATCCGTCAGGCGCCGTTCATCTTCGGTATTGCCTTTGAAAGATTAGCATACAGGAGGCAGTACGTCGAGACATATACTAAAATGTATGGCCTGTTGTAATCAGAGAACAATGCATCAGGAAGCTTTGCGCTCTTTGGTGCTTGACAGTCACTGCGTCGTCCTGATGGATGGGGGACTCAGTGCAGCCTCTTACTGGCGTCATCTGCTGACTTACAGAGCAAAGTTGAGATCAATATATGGCCACACAAATAATGACCTTACAGTAAATGACAATGGAAGAGGTATCTGGAGTGCGATCCATAAAGTGACATAGCAATGTATCTGCGTGTGTCCGGCCTACGATAAGGGTTCCCGCCCCATATCTTAGGTCGTAGAAGTGTGGCAAGGTTGGTAGGTTGAAGTGTAAATACCTAATATAAGGAAATAAAAACCTTTCGGACACCGAGTGCGCGTTTGTCCAGACGAGCCAACGAGAGTTGCAGGACAGGTGGTTAGCCCGCGCTGCGATGGCGGCTCGGTGCACTAAGGGGAGGGGGAAAAGAGCACAGTGGAGAAGAGGGAGCGCAGGAGTGTGCATCTTTTCCTGTTCTAGTCATCAAAGATTTGTTGATATCCTTTGAAGTCCCCTCAACACGGCGGTGGTGACGCAGACATACTTCTTGTTGCAGTTGCCGAACAAGATGAACTATTTAACAAAATGCCCTATGTGCCTGAAGGCAGAGAACTGCTTTCAGGGTCTGGACAGTATGATTGTGCATGCTTTCTGTCGCCGAAGCGACATCCAAATGGACGTAGTGGCAACAGATTTATGGACGTTTGTTCTCCAGTGAGCTAGGCTGGCTAAGTGGCCGTGGAGGCGCTTAGATTAAAGAATAGCGTCCCATTTGGGCAGTTGGCACAGGCCCAGCGAACGTTTTTTCAAGGACACTGCAATTTGAGGCCGTTGCAGTGATACCATGGTGCTGATGGTGGACGAAATGCGTTGCGATAAAAGCCTGAGCTCGCGCGCTGAAAAAGATAGACCAGCAAAAAGTTTACTACACACTGAAATCACAAACACACAAAATTATATAGTCAGTGAAGCAACACCCTGTGGGAAATTGAGGAGGAGGAGACGAAGACGGAAAGGGAACGGTTGAGCATCCTTCTGATGGCATCGCAAAGAAAGCGTCGCCAAGGTAACACTGAACAATGATGTGGAGGCGGCCATATTGCTCGCTTACGTAACTGGGCAGGTGTATCCCACAACCCATTGCGCTAACTCTCATGCTCGCTCCCGTTGCGAAACAGCATGCACATTGCGAATGGCCCTGTAGAAGCGTTCAAGGTCACGAGGCTTTTCCCGCTTTCGTCAGCGTGTGCGAGCTCCTGTTACAGATAGGGCCTTCCCAAGTGTGACCAGACATGCTTGTGTTTCTTCGCCAGACGCCCGTACATTTTTCTGTTCGTCTCCTTCCTGTTTTTCTAATGAGGCCGTCACGCATCAAGGAGCGCCGTCTGGAGGACGATAGTCATTGCATTCCAGCCTCCCTATATTGGCGTCGCTGTTCGGAGGAAACGCCGTCACACTTTGCTCCACCGTGTGACAAGCATTTGAATTTGTCATCATATACTGCCGACGTACTGTGCTGTAAAATCTTGTCGAATTCATTGTGGAGGGCTGTAAGCGTCCCACGGATTCTTAACTGGAGTCCAGTTCTCCGACAGATCCAGTGTTGACAACTGTCACTACTGCCGTCTCCGATGAAACAGATAGTATTCGTAAGTCATTATACACTACGAATCGGCAGTTCAGGTTGACTAGCAAGTGTCTGAGCCCCTCTGCACCGGGTCTCGTTCAAATTTTAGTGTGAGCATTCGCCCGCAAGAAAGGTAAGCGCTGTGAACGCGGGAAGGGTGGGAGGCTCCGCATTTCCCGCCACTTCCTCCTGACGTCAGCTCATGACGTTTTTTTTTATGTAAGAAAGGAGAGAGATGATAAAAACACGTGACTTTATTCGTCTGCTTTCTCTACTATGTTGTTAAATTTCTCAAACTACTGCGCTCCTGCCGATGGGCCTTCGATGCGGTCTTACATTAGTATTAACGATTCTTGTTTCACTGAAGTTTCGAAATCGGCCTTTCTGTACGAGTCCGTCACTTTAGCGTAGGCTGAGGGTTTCGCTTCCTCTATCCCGTCACGCTCAGTCTGAATAGAAAGGAGTACTCTTCTGATCTCTGTGCGATCTTAGTGTCGTCCTCTGTAGTGCGCCGCGATTGCATTTCTTTTCAACTCATCGCGATACCCAAGCAGGTGATGCTGACTTCTTTCTGTTGTTCAACATGATAAGTGGGTATGGAGCCGTCAACTTATCGAAGTTGATTATTCAAAAAGTTGTCTACTGTGTTTGTGAATATGAATACCTGCGGATCAAGATTTGAATGCTTCGGAAGGCCGACTGTGGATTGTACTCTTTCTGGAAGCTAGCTGCGGATAACAAGAGTTGCCGTACAGTGTCGGAATACGAGTCAGCATGCGAAGCTGTTTGCGCATGCGTGCCGTTCATGTGTGAGATGCAATCGCATGGCTCAGCCGTGTACGCTACACTGCTGTGCCGCATTCTGGAACGCATGTGAGAACCGAGCTTGAGAGATGCTCCGAGGTCATGCCGCACCGCTTGCAAGTCGTCGACGGGAACTGTTCGAGTTTTCGGGTACCTATAGGTAGCAGTTCACAATCCCAACGTGTCATATTATTGGTGTTTTACTGAAGACGAGCGAATATTGGACGCTGGTACTGTACATCTGTCTGGTTTTGTTGAGAAATAGAGGACAAATATGTATGACGTGTAGAAACCTGGGTAGAGTGGTTCGGCCTTCCGCCGCTGCAGAGTGTCTGTTTCACCGAAAGCGGAAATCGGACACGTGGTAAGCGTTGCAGGGGCTAAACGTCTGGCAATGCTTCACTAGACCATAACAGAGACATGCGGAGTTCTGTAGAACTTAAACATTGATATAATTTTAAACTGTCTTCCCTTCGCCGCCGATAACCACAGTTGCTTCGCGGCGCAAACGTGGAATAATAATAGTCGAATGTCGGTTTCGGATTAGACGAATCGTTTCGTGCGTGATTAATATGAGCCAGGAAGGCCACAATCGCCGTATGGCAAGGCAGGTAGCGAAGCGAGCGGACAAATCTCTTACGTGCGTTGCAACGGTTCCACAGTTTAATCCATATTGATGATTGAGAGGAGGCTGCACCTTCAGAATCCTAACGCCCGTGAAACAGTAAAATAACACTTCAAACACACAGCCAGATAAAGTACAAAAAAAAAAAAAAAAAGGAGAGGCGTATCGGGGATCCCCCAAGCTATGTAGGCTGTCTCGTCGCGAAGTCTACTGGATATTCCTTGCTTTGCAGACAACTCCTCGGCGCCAGACGGTTATTCATTCCCTCCCTTCACTATATGCGAGAGGACGTACTGTGCAAAACGTGTTTTGTTGGATAGTCGTGAAGGTTAGTGCACAGTGTGTGCTGCCAACGGGCCTCTGCGTAGGTATGCGGAAATTTCGATCGAGAGGTGAACACGAAGTGTATGGGAATGGGTAATAACTTTTCTGGGTGCCGGCTCAGCGTCTGCAATGTAACGTATTACGTATCACACGGTCGCGGTCTTATATCACCCTTTTTTTAATTAAATCCATCCACGGCACGTTATTGTTGGGAATTGGGTCAATTAAGAGGTGCATAATACAATTTCGCGCATCGCATGTGTCAGTGTGGGGACGGAAGTTTATTGCTCCTGTTGCAAGAACTCTGACTGGCATCTCCATCTTTTCTGAAGGCAATCACAGTTTGTCTCGCAATCTTTCTAGGACTATTCCCGAGCGATTCACGTAACAGTTTGTCACATGTCGATATACGCAGCTTTAGCGCTGATTCACATGCGCAACTAGTAACTCTAAGCACCAGCATGACAGGTCCAGTGCCATCGTTCCGATCGTTACGATAACGACAGTACTGAAAGAAAACGGTTACCTAGGTAAAAAAAAAGAAAAAGAAAAGAACAGAAAAGAGATACCAATTCCTAAAGAAAGCATGTGATTTTCACCTACAGCGGTACCTGATTAGGCTTGACGTAATATTATGTGGTGATGGTGTAAACAACTGATCCCGACTACAAAGAGGGCGACTGACGTCACGAGAACTTGAACCAAAGGAAGAGCAGCGGCCAGTTAGGTGCCCTGCGCGCCGTGCGCCTGTGAGGTCACAGCAGCGCGCGCGTAAGACGCTGAACTTGCCAGTTCTTCTGTTTGCTTCATGTTCAGATTAGCAGCTACGCGCCAAACGTGCCAGAACAAGAAAAACAATACATGATGGTGATGTGGGGAGATTTATCACTCTTAGTGCGGTACCCTACCTCATTACCATGGTGTGCGAGGTGAGTAAATGAGGATGAAATTAGGTAGGATCAGGGCTGGCTTTCAACTGGGTATGTCCTGGTTGCCTACAGGGAGCCCAGTGTCCCGGAATGAGTGATGAATTTCATGAAGAGTCGATGCCTGTCGATGTTAAGCAGTGCTGGTGTAAAATTCGAGAAGTGCTCCCAGTGCAAAGGGCTTTCTGTTTACTCTGTTTAGTCGTGTTTGAGGCCTTTCTCTTTCCGTGGTATACGAGGTGCAGTTCATAAGGACATGATGAATGTCAGCCACGACGCCGCAGTCCGTGCACAAGCCGGCAGACCGTGCGTGGAGCATCCAATCATGTGCCGGATCTGCGGCGCGAGTGCGACGTTGAGGCGAAGCCTGTGATGGGAGGAATATAAGAGCGTGACAGCCGGTCGTACATATGAAACGATAGTCTAGGGTCCACCGAATACATAAGTGATAGTTTACGATGTCCTGTCACCACTGTTGCCGAGCCATGCACAGTTTGTATAACTTTTGAGTCTCTACCACGAACCGTTTGGCCTTAGCGTCGTTTGTTTCGCTCTCGCTTACGGCAGGGCTATCTGTTTTTTCACTCCATACTGGGGGAGCTACGCTTGGTCTCCTCGCGAGATAAGCTGCATGATACCGCGATGCTCCATGCATGTGTTCGTTCCGCTAGGAGGCGTTGTGATGAAACTGCTGGGGACGATGGCCCTGCCAATTATTGTGTGGGACAGACCCAAGCTTATCGATCGGTCGAAGCTAATTGAGGAAACTGTCTTGCATTCATTAGTATTGCTGCAGTAAGAATACAGGGCTATAAAGCTTGAAGCGGGGGGTGGGAAGTTGAAAAATCGTTAAAACTAGCTGGAGCGGGATCTTACTAATTCAAGGTGCGTGCCATTTGTTATTTTCGCGCTGCATGTTCATGACTTTTGACAAAGCCGTTCCATCAAACCATCCGCTAGAATATAAACACCTCTGACGCAAGGGGGCGTGGCGCCTTTAAAATAGTGGCCCCATATGTACACAGTGGGGATTACTTGCACTGTCGCATGCGTGCGGCGTGCGAAGGCTCTGTCTGTGGCGCCATCTACATTCCGAAAACTCGTGAATCCGAGATGAGGCGCGCCTGGTACCTCTTCTTACATTGTGATGGATGCGAGAAGAAACACGACACAAAGGTGGGAGATAGCTTATAAGTCTAGTAAAAATAGGTTTTGCGCAAATATTTACGTGGCAAGCTGTAGTGTGGAGCATGACAGCAATGGTACACGAACGAATAACCAGCAGTGCAGCGTGTGCTCACAATGTATGATAACGGCAATGAGTCGTAGCTTTGACACCACGGTTGTGTCGCAACGGATGACGAAGAAAGCCATTGCATATGTCATACTCAGTGCAGTCCACATGCAGATTTTAATTATTTTCTGTCCAAGTTGTTGTTCTTGAGGACTCTTTATGAAACTGTAGGCTTCCCTCACTTCCAACGGCACGATGCCGACTTTTGGGTGACGGTACTGAAAAGAAAAATTTAAAAATCTCGACGCGGATTGAACGGAATTTCATCCTGCTTCAGGACCTCCTCGAAGATAGCTCCTGACGTGAAGCAACACCGAACCCAACGCCGTTTCAAGCATTCCAACGACAGGGATCCGCTTTATAGCAACACTGGAACTGCAGGGAAGAGCGACAGCAGCAGCTTTCGCTCTTTCAACGCCTTTGCGAAGTTGTGCGAGGCAGTCGGTCGTCAACAAGGCCGGCTTAATTATCTTCGCTTGGCGCTGGAAGGAGGGATGCTCCCGATCACGACGGCGTGATGCCTCCTCAAGGTCGTCCCTGACTCCCTTTCGACAACACCTACGACGAAGGCACACAAGCGCCTCGCTGCTCCTGCTTGCTACCACTGCTCCTATTTGGCTGAGTGGGGATATACACATTAGAAAGAGGTGAGTACACTACCTAGCCGTAGGCTTTCTACTCGTCCTCTTGACAGGGCGGTACCTTGAGAGCTCCCGCTAGTTCCCCCTTTGGAATCCGCTCAAGGAGGCCCTCATCCCACACTGGTCTTGACCAATGGACCAGCTTTAGCGTGTGGCAGTTGTCGTTCGCGTCGTTATAGAATTGATGCACTGTAGTTGGGAGAAGCAGAGTCCATTTGCTTGTGGCAGGAGACTCCCGCACAGAGTTCCTTGCCGCGTTCGTGTCTTGCGTAGAGTCGCAAAACTTTCTTCTTCGAACCGCACTGATTGCGCAATAGTGAAGACGTTGAACATAGTATGTCCAAGAGTCCAAGACACAAACGCTCATCGTTGAGTTGTGGAGTCTTCGTTGGCCAGTTTGGACAGCAGACCATTCAGCACATCATCTCGAGGTGTTAGCCAGCGCTTGCAAGTCCCAGAAATTTACCCACTGATGGAGTTCCGGAAGACATCGAGAATAACTGTCTCCTAAATGGTTTTTAACAGCTTTTTGCTTTGTCGTGTTTGACTTCTTGTGTTTTTCTTTTTTTTCTGCAAGTTGCTACCACCATTGGCTAACAGTGCTGCAGGGCCCAGACCGAACTACGAAGAAACTAACACCACAATAGTATTATTTAAACATAACCGACTCACTGAACTAAACCTAAGACGCTTTTGCTTAGGGTTGGTTGAGATCTGCCTTGTCACGCCTCTGCAGCGCACATTGTGGAGGGGACAAAATAGCTAGAGGACTATCCGTTCAACTGGCACAGTCTGGTTTTCTGACGAATGAATGACCGCCCGGTTTCGGCGATTTTTTTCTTTGTCTTTACGTCGCGTATTTAGGATTCCTCTGACCTCTGGGTTCCGCTGTGTAAGGCAACATACAACACATTACCGTTAGTACCAAAAAAGGGCGTCCAGACATTCTCATTCATCTCCACCCTAGGTCAGATCTCCTGCATTTACTGTCACCGGGTGACACTTTTAGCGATTTATCTCGAGTGTCAGTGTAGAGCTTATTGTAATGGTTGTGCCAGTTTCTGGCTGCGTTTCTAGTGTCGTGGGCAATCGCTTCTTCAACCTCGTGCAATTACTAGAATGTAGCACAGCCGATAACGGCAGATTATCATCTTCATTCTCTGAGTCAGAGCAGGGCCGCTTCTTCTTTGTCGGTATTCTCTTTTCCCTTGTGTTGTTTCTATTTTTTCTATATTCTTTACTTCTTTCGCCAAATGAGGAGACCGAAGGCGGGCAACATGTATTGAACTCGGCAAGTATATATCTATATATCTCTTATTTGTGAAATATCTCCTAAACTTTAGTTCCATTCTTTCTTTTTTGTTTTGCAAACAGCTCCAATCGCGCAAAGGGACGACCATAATCTGATAAGGCTTACCCGGTGCGTATATATTATTTTACTTTCTTTGTACTGCAGCGCAATTTGTGAAGCGGTACTCATTC
This sequence comes from Ornithodoros moubata, assembly GCA_029532675.1. NCBI lineage: Eukaryota > Metazoa > Arthropoda > Arachnida > Ixodida > Argasidae > Ornithodoros > Ornithodoros moubata. The sequence continues at coordinate 19,502 of JARGYV010085408.1, forward strand.
CAGAGTGATGCAGTGACTTTCTAAACATAGAATTTATAACCTTGTATAATACGTGGCTGGGAAAGGAAGGAAAACGAAAAAAAATTAAATCGTTCTGAATCTTTCTCCATCTCGTTGTGCATGGTTTTCCTCTGTTCTGCTATAATTAGTCGTGACCAATTCAAAAAGGCGACTTAATTTTTATTTTTTCCAACATTCACATTGTCACCATCACATGAGGGGTTCGCGGTTTACCCGCTAATTCCCCTGGTGGAGAAGCTTGACCGACAACTTCTTGTATTAGTCACGACTATGGTTCAGTATCTTTAACAATCTGCCGCGCATTTATGTCAAGGCACAGACTGCAGGGGTCAGTTGCTCTTTCCGTCTGAAGGACGCGGTGGCGTGCAAACGTTCGCAAACATCGTTACGATAAGATATTCCCACGCGGGTTATCTAGTCTCAAAAGTGCTTGTGTGGTTCTCTGTGGTGCTGAGCGAAATACGTCCCAAGCGCCCTAAACATGCACGCTTCAAGGTGTTGACCCTATTTCGCCCTGCTTTGACTGCACACTGTTCTTATCGGACTTCTTGGGAACCACCGTTAATCGTGGAGCTAAACACAGCCCGTGAGTGGGAGGTATTTCCAGAGGTTTTCTGCCTCAAGCGCTGAGCCACTGTCTAGTTTTGGGCATGACTGAGGCGCTGGTATGTACTGTACCGTACAAGATCTGTTCGTAAGGATAGTACGAGTTTATCCTCGATCGGTTGGACAGTAGACCATTCGACATGTGGTGTTTGGAATGCCAAGGAAAGGCACGTGGCGTTCTCTTCTTTGGAACTCGGTTGTGGCATAGAAAATCTGTATTAGAGGTGTAGCGTCATCGTCTCATTGATTTACCACGAACTCTGCTCCGCTCAATGGAACTACTCACGACGTGTTCGCGTATATATTCTCGTTTGGTTTTTGGACATGTTGAGCGTTTTTTGGGTGTAGTCGTTTTTGTAGGAGCAGGAGATCTGATCGGCGATAAGCCCAGCATCTTACGTTTTACGATTTTTGAATTTAGCTGGTTACCTAAGAAGTTAGTCATGTCCTACACCAGCGCCGCAGGTGGTGTACGACTGCCGTTACCCTCGTCTGCAGGACTTGTTGTCTGTTATTGGAAATTAACGTACTGTTCTGAATTGATTGTTTCTCGCAGTGCTTTGCGGGGAAGTTGCGTGTAAGTTTATAAGTGGCTCATCTGAGTCAACAACACGAAATGTTTGTGGACGTACAGCGATTGCTACAAGTCCCGTACGCTAGTTCGTGACGGACGGGAGAAGAGATTTGCGGTCACCACTTAAAGGGTTGCCTGCCGTAGTGGGTAATTACCCTGGGTGAACGTAAACATAGTCCAGACCGCGCAATTGCACGTATTTGACCCAGTTCCTCGTGCGAAGCTTCTTTCGTGCTGTTGGCCTCATCAGCATTGCTCTTTTTCTTGCGTTTTTATCATCGGAGCGGAAAAGGCAGGCCTCCACAGATAAAAACGCTCCCTTTTTCGAGTGCTATTCAGATAAGGGTCTGGTAGTGGCGCGAGTGAGGGATCACGTGGTTTCTCCGAATGAAACCGAGGCATTTCTTTCGCGTCTCCTTTCTCAGCTCGAAACCTTGGCCTCGTCTTTGACAGATGGTAGTTGCCCATCGTTTTTCCACGCCAATGACGTCAACGGGTGACGTTCGGTTGAGAATTACAGCGCCCTTTGATGTCAAGTTTGAAGCTCGATTGAGAAGGAGCGCGCTTTAGCGCTTGATTACTACTCAGGAAACTGGGTTATCATGGCGGAGTTGTTCATGCTCTTTCTCCACCGGCTCACGGACTGAATGACCCGCTGGTCAACGCATTTGTGCATAAAATCGGTGAAATCGGGAAAATGTGGTGAATGCGTGGCATCCAGGAGAGATTCCCCAGCGTACGGTCCTTGAGTGGGGTTGCTTACGGGCCAGCAGTCTCGATTCACAGAATAATGGGCAGAAGAAACGGAGAACCCTTCAAAATAATGACATACAATAGCAGAGCTTGGCGTGACGCGGATCGACGAGCTGCGCAACGCGCAGTTGTGCTGTTTTTTTTTTTTTTTTAATAACATGCAGCGACAGACCACGTTTAAACAGTTGAACAGACTACTTTGTACAACAATTTATATAATCGTTCAAAAACAGTAGGTCTTCGTATTGGCGGAGGCCAAAATCTCCGTGTTTTCGTTGCTGCGATCATTACCATTATCGTCTGCACTGTATCTTAATTGTGGGCTACCTCAGAGACAGGGACTACCAGCCTGTATACCAACCTGTCTGCCTTACCCTTATGAGAAAAACTGGTAGTTACTTGTACGTTCTGGCGTCGTCAAGGCTTATATCTCCTGTATTCAGTGACTATCTTGACCTTTGCAAGATGAACAGTATCGTTACGTAGACAGGCTTCGATTGATTTCTTAATTGCAAGAAAAACTTCTTATTCCGTGTTGATGCCAAGAAGCAACTGAGACGCTGAATGACTTACTGATGGAGACAGGAAGGAGGAAGGGGACAGAAGGTGTTCTGGGGCGTCTTCAAAGCTGGCTACGGGGATGTTTGTCTAGGAAGACTCTGGGGAAACCCCAGACAGCGCAAGTGCTGCCGGATTTGAACGCACCACCTCCGGGGTGAACAAACGCCACCCTCGCGTACCACCATGTAATATCGTTCAGCCTCAAACACCGTCTTCGCACTCAGATCCGCAAATTTCTTTCTGAAAATTAATTTTTAGCCTCGAAGAGCTTCCTACTGTAGCGGCCTCGGACATTTGCGAAGTAGTCTGAAATTCGATTATTTGAAAATAAAAGGGGTTACAGGATACCGCATCGTCTCTAAATTGTCTTTAATGAAAGATGTAGATTAGATTTTAGCCTGGCCATTGGCAGGAATAACGCCGTACATCGTGATGTGTTCCGTGTCCTCCACCGTCGAGCCTTCTGCACGTTGTCTGCGATCCAACTTTGTGCATATAATCTCTGCGGCATAAAAGTTAACTGACGTACACTAAGGACGTTGACATACGTTTCATTCTGTTTTCATATCTGTCTTTGCAGACATGACGTGACGTCGGGCCCTCAAGCAGAGCATGGAAAACAACGACTCGGCCCATCTACGGGCGAACAACGGCTGCAGGCCGGCCGACGACATAACGAAGTCAAAGAATGGCAACGGCTGCATCTTTAGTCATAGAGGCACCAACGGTGATGTTGTCTCCTGGAAACAGGCTAATGTCACCGTTCCTGCGGTGGCTGACCCCACGTCCGTGGACCCGGACACTGAGTGTGGACTCTGGTTTTTTCGGCCCAGGTGGCTGCAGCAGCTGGCGAACAAAAAGGCCTTTCTGGCCGTCTTCTGCCTCACGAGTGTCCTGCAGGGCATGTATTATACGTACTTTGTGAGTGTGTTAACTACGATCGAGAAATTATATCAGATACCTAGTAAAACGACGGGTATAATCATGTCCGCTACGGAGATTGGCCAGATCGGCGGTGCACTTCTGCTGACCTACTACGGCGGTCAGGGACATCGGCCAAAGTGGATCGCCTGTGGCATGGTGATCTTCGCCGTGGCGTCCATACTGTGTGCGACGCCCCATTTCATTTTCATGGACGACTCGATAGTGGCCACTCGTGCAGGTGCCAATGTGTCCGGGGTGACGCGGGATCATAGGCAGAAGCTGTGCCATATACCGGACGATATGCTGCCTCCCGTCGCGCGGAATGCCGTGGATCCGACGCGGGATGTGTCCCCTGTGGCGGACGCACTGCGGACAGTGAGTTTGTGTGATTCGTCGGATAGGTCGCTCAATCAGAACCGGATAACACATGTGGTGCTGTCGGTGTTCTTCATTAGCTTGCTCTTCATCGGCATTGGTGCAACGGCTGTGTACACTCTGGGGATACCGTACATTGACGATAATGTCGCTACCAGGGAGTCGCCCTTGTATTTTGGTAAGTAAGAAATGTGCTCTTGATTCGTTGCTGGCACGACATGCATAGAGACGCAGTCTACGAAAGAGCAGTTTAGGGATAAAATAAGTCTAAGACGTGCGTCTAAAGTGTCTAAGAACATTTTTTTTTTTTTTTTGTCTTGGCTGATTTGGTTCAGCAAGTTCTGATAGCTTTACGTCTTTTGACACTCAAAAACTTTTTTCTTCGCGGGATATTAACGCGTTGTCAGACCGGTAGGACATTTACGGAGCTAAAGGATCTTGTCTTTAGCCTGCGATCGCGTGGCCGAAGACACTGCTGCCGCCGCCTATCCCAATACAAAAGCGGGTTCGAGGGTGGAGCTTGCCGTCGAATTTATTTTCAAAAATAGAGTGAATGGGTTGCAGTCACGATTCGTTTTCGCCGCGCACTTTGTCGCCGGCTCCGCTGCGATGGAAGACAGTTTGCTGTGCTTTACGCCGTTGTGAGATATCCAAACTAACTGATGATAATATAGGGAGCGTATCAGCGTATATCTATGAAGGACTATAGCAAAGGATGCGGTTTATACGAGTTAAATGAGGGCTTGCCTAGAATTACTGATTACTCTGTTTCACAAAGCATTTTCTGCATAAACTTCACGCAGATATAATCGATCGTGTAGCAGGTCTACGGATATAAATAAACATTATCGCAGAGAAGAGACAAACATAATTGTGACTTATAAATACAAACTGATCATTCATTAGACCTGGTATATTTCTCTTTATCTGCAAACGGTCCCACAAGCACACAGGACAAAGTGTTTCTCATTGCGAAACCTTATGTTATCTCTAACACCTTCACCCTATTTTCGAAATGGAATTCGTCCGCGAGCTCCTCCCACTCACCCTCGAACTTCCTTTTCTATTACGATAGGCGCCGGCAACAGTATCTTTGGCCGCGCAATCGGTGACTAACGACAAGATTGTGGGGCATTGTACTCTGCCACTGAACTGCTGGCGTTCTCGGTCTTAACCTTGGGATCGGAAGCAGGACACGCAACCAACCAAGCCATCAAAACTTTGTTGCAACTTGAGAACGAATTGTACCATTGTAAAAAGAAAAACAAGACATGGAAGGCAAGACTTCGCACATGAGCGGCTGACAGTTTTAGATATTACATGCTACACATGAAGCGATGGGTTTATTGTAGCACCTCAGAGTAGTCGAGGACAGTGAACTTGTGCCAATAAATGCATGAATGAAACCAGCTGTACGACGGGGCGCAAATGGCGCAACAACTGCATCATTCGTTACTCATTTCATGCTTGTCGTCCTTGGCAACGCCAAGCTATGTCTCGCGGTGAAGCGACAACATACTGGAATCCTAGAAAGAAACTTTCCAACATGATGCTGCTGACGCGCCAAGGTACTTTTGTGGCATGGCTTCGTGAACTGTGGCAGCGGATGGGAGTTGACGAGCGAATGTAACTGCCGCAGATTAGTCGAAAATGCCATAGTTGACCTCAAGGCGCCGTACTCTATCGACGTCTGTGATTTGATTTGACAGACATTTCGTTGTACAGTTGACTTCTGTATTTATGTTTAATGTTTTTCTTCTTTTTTGAGTTCCAGCATTAGCTGGCTGTTTAATTCCGCTGGAGTAGACCACAGCAAAGGCAACCATAGTTGTACAAGTGATGTGTATACCAAATAACGCGAGACGTGCTACTTGTATTTCTGGCGTGCACGGTACATTTAATTCAGACACCCAGTGCGCCGCAGCGAGCACATGGCCGCCTACGCGGTCTTGAGGACTTTGCCTTTGGTTCGTCAGCAGCGGTGGATCAGTTCAGTGTAGGAAATAAGTAAAATGGCGTTGCGAGTCGACCTACGGAGTCATGAGCTAGTCGTAGCTTGACTCTTGCTTATGCTTATTAATGAATAAAATCATTTGCTGCATTAATTACAGCTGGCTCCGGCTCGTCATGCGTTGTGCGATCTTAAACCATAGCCCGGGAGCTCACGCATATGGGGACTGTGGACAGATGTGCGCTTATTATTGACGGTTCTTTGTTTCAGGTATAACTATTGGGGTCCGAATATTTGGTCCTGTATTTGGATTTCTACTTGGATCCTACTGCACCAGCGTGTACGTCAACTTCCCTTTCGGTAAGCGCGAGCCCATCGATACGGTTGGGAGACTTCGTAGAATATCTTTTGCAGTAGCACTGCCGCGAGTCATGTATTTGAAGTAAGGTTAATGTCGCCTTACGGGCACGAGCTCGACAGTACTGACTGACATTTTAGAGGAAGCAGCGTGCTGTTTTTTTTTTTTTTTTTTTCAATAGATATCACTGCTATGGTCTGCCTCACTCATGAAGTGGATGTTGACTGTTATCAAATCATACAGTACATGTCATTCACATTGTAACATTGCCGCGAAGATGGCGAGCCAATTGAACGCGCTCAAGACATGTCTCGCCTATCTGAAAATACTGTCTAAGTGCCATCTTCACACGCCACCACTACAAGAATGAGTTCCTTCTGCGCTGCCTTCTGCATCAACATACAGTCAACTGAGTATCGACATGTGGTCACAGTTCCTCCCCCGCAGTTTGCAGTGTCGGATATATTATCCAGACTCCCCTCCTGACACCCAGTCTGACCGCCTCAAATCTGCCATCCTACACCACAGCTTCCGAACGCAAGCTCTTGCAACAACCACTTACAGTCGAAGAATTAGGTGACCGCCGCCGGTCTCAACTTTTGCGGGTTATGCAAGCCCTCATCGGCGACCGCTCTGCAATCTTCGGCCACACCCTCTTTCGTGAACTACCCTTGCAAAGGCTACCACATCCGGTCCAGTTGACCTTGTCAACGGCATCTTTCTATCACTCTCGCAGCTTGCAGAGCAGGCTGACCTGACAAGATAAATAGAAGATGTTGGACCTTTTCATGGCTGCTATCGTTCCTGCAAACCAGCACTCCCGTCACACGCCTTCAGCAGCGAGCCATTCAACCAGCCAAAGCCAGCTGGACGACTTACACATTGAAGTACGGAGTCCTGCTGACATAGTTGCCGCCGAATTGATGTGAGGTACCCCAAGGCGCCGCTTTCGCACTCGATCATCCAGTCACTCTCGTCGACGCAGCTCAGCCAGCACGTTCCCCAGGAGTCCAAGGTGTCCAGTGCTGGTGCCACGAAGCCTTTGGAACAGCTGCCGAAAGTGTACAAAGCCCTGTAGCCGGTCCGGAAACGCGAAAGGCAGTCCAGACGCCGTCCGCCGTTGCTCGATCTCCAGGCCCTACTCCGCTCTTGTGCTTACACAACCGGAGCACTAAACTGCCTTTTCTCGTCGAGGCACGTTTCGGCTAACCGAAAATACAATCAGTTCCTTCTGCGGATTTCGTGTGGGTCGTTACTTAGGACTTCCCAGGACATATCGCTACGAAAGTTTTCAAACATTGTTTGTCGAATTTATTGCCAGAGGAAAGACTTAAGCATCTTGTATTGTATGTGTAAATACATGAAATGTAATATGTATATGTAAATTTTTATGGGGGGAGCAACCATCATTTGGGAGTTGAATGCATTGTGGTCGTCCTGCTGTTTCTTGTAGACGACGAAAATTGAAGAAATAGTGAGACACTGAACGATGAAATGATGTTTGAAGTAATATGATAGTGGTCGACATGAATTCAGTTCTGTTCAGATACAGAGCGCTTAATTTTCACCGGCTACGTTAAGTTTAGTTCTCGTAACTGGGGCTATGTGCACAGCACAGCCGCATTGCTTATTATTATTAGTCCTGATTTCGCAGAGTGTGCAATAATAAGTTGAATCTCCTCAGAGACCTCGAACCTGAGTCCTGGCAACCCTCACTGGATCGGTGCGTGGTGGCTCGGAGTGTTCATCGTGGGTGCCGCACTCATAGTGACCGCTGTGCCCATGATGGCCTTTCCCCGTGTCCTGCCTCACCAGCGGTATGTGCCTCGTGTCTCCAACTACAGGGTGCAGCCTCCGCTAGACCTCCACCGCAACGGTGGTGGTTGTATCAAACACCCGGCCGTCCAACAACCCCTGATTCAGTCATCTGCGACGACGCCCGCACTTCCTTCGCCGGTCTCGCCTGCGAGGAAGCACCGCAATGAGAAGCCAGCCTTAAGAGGTAGGTGGGCACATGCATGTTTAATATTGAACTGTTTCACACGAGTACTCCTGGAGTGTTCTTAAAAGATATTTGGGACAGGACTGTGGGCTTTCGACGTGCGGTGATCACCTGAATTCATGAATAGCTGATCACTCTGCGTTAACCGGTCATCCAGTGGATTGCAAGGAGGGAAAGTGTGCCTTTTCTTCAAGGAATGCTGTAGCAGACTGGTCTCGTTTCTCTCGGTTAGTGTTGTGACCAGGGTCGACTTCAAGGGCAAGCACCTTCATAAGACTGGAAGGCCTGGGGGAAAGCCCAGATAGCACAGCTGGTAGTGGGAATCGAACCCAACACCTCTCGTCGATGGCGTGAACGAGCGGTATCTTAGGTCATTCGGTACGAGAGTAAGTCCTCGCTATCGCAATCACTGTGGCGTGTGCTGGCGCCTGCTTTTGACCGTTCGGGGAAAAAGCACAAGGAGGCTTCAAGGCATGAAGCGCTGTCACTCCTGGTCACCCCTTAGTTGTTACTTTTGAAAACACCGCGAAGAGCGAGCCTGCTGCTAGAATGAATTCGACAAACAAAATAAAGAAAGAGGGTCTAGTTTTGAGCTAGGATCCCTTAACATATTGGCATAACATACTGCTTTTTGGTATACCCATTGTTCTGGTGGTTGCTGGTGGGTTTGTAGATCGGGTAGTACGGGCGCACATATGCTGGTGTTGCGTATGACTGCAATAGATCAGGTAGTGCCGATTTTTTAAAAATAGTTGTGCCCTGACGACTGCACCGCTGATGGCGTCTGGTGTCCTTTTGTCGACAGTGTGCAAGGTTACCAGGAGAACATCCGCGCTCCACGTGTTCCGCGCGCTGGCCAATTAATATGAGCTATGTTTGCACCGGTGATGCGGTCAACCTAGTCAGTGCATAAGAAAATGAAAGGGAAGGGGTTCTAGAGGGGAAGAGAAAGGCGGGGGTATGGCAGACTGAGTTTGATGTCGGCCGGCCGTGGACTGTAAGTAGTAGTTGGTGCGCCCAGTGCGTCCGTTGGAATTCTCAACGGGTCGAGCTTCAACGTCACCAGTAACGCAATGCTTCACCGATTAATGTGAATTTGTGAAACCGTAAAAGCAACTCCGCATGCCGTGACATGACTGCGCCACGGACTGGGCAGTGGAGCGCTCTCCTTTACACGAATGTGATCATCTGATAGAAACTGGTGTGCGTGGCTGCTTGAAGTAGTTCATCAATATGTGGTGGTGGTGGTGCAAGGTTTATATGGCGCTTAGCCAATATATGGCTCGATAATATGTCGAAGTGCGTCAGGTTAATGTCCTCATGCGGAACGAAGCCTCCTCAGTTCAATAGTCACAATGATAAAACGTTAACGCACAGGTATGTCTATAAATAATAGGCAATCAATCGATATTTATGGAGTAAAGGCATTCGTTCATAATATCCGCGATATCCATTCACATCGCTCGCGTTACAACATCCAGTTATTAGGTTCCGGTCAGATACCGGATGAAATATCGATATATTTAAAAAGTACCGGTAAAATCATTTACGCAGCACTATCGGAAATGTCGATATACATGTCGATATTGTTTCACCGATAGTGTGCTTCCATTTTGCATACGGCTGAATAGTGGGTGAGTTGAAATGAAAACACAACCCTGACTGTCCAGTGAATCTTTCCTTTGTTTATTTATTTTTCAGATTTCCCATCTGCAATACGGCGTCTGCTTAAGAATGACATCCTTCTCTACCGGACAGCCAGCAGTGTTCTGCACATCCTTCCCATCGCTGGTCTCTATACCTTTTTGCCCAAGTATCTGGAGAGCCAGTTCCAACAGACCGAAACCAATGCAAACATGATTGTTGGTAAGGGACAGTGGTGTGAAGTGCCAATTTTATGCTGCCCCTACGCACTGCAGGAGGAGGTCTGCTGTTCAGACCTTGTTATTAACCCTGTACAGTTCGCGTCACACTTAATTGAAACATCTAACTCCTGTGTTCTCGTTGCTTATGCTTAATGTACTTTGAACGAATGCATCGATTGAGAGCATAGCCACTCAGTATAGCCTCTTAAGGTAGCTTTGCAGAAACGAAAGTTTGAGATGCGGCAAGCGTCTGGCTCATCCATGTGCAAAAAGAAAAAAAGAAGGATTTTGGATACCTGGCGCATTGCACATATGACTTTCTGGCGTCTCAGAGTCAGCAGCAGCTTTTNNNTTTCATAGGTTTTGCTGGGATCCTTGTCATGGGCATTGGAATCTTTGCCAGTGGGACATTCATGCGCAAGTTTAAGCCCAACGCTCGTTTTGTGGCAAAGTGGATAGCTCTGTCGGCCCTGGCTTATTCCATTGGCATGGTCATCCTCATGTGGGTTGGATGTCCATTGGGGGATTACGTTGGACTTAATGCCCACAGGTAAGTGGACTGCACTAAACGTTTACTTCTCCTCTTCCAAACCAGAAAACAGAAGGCAAGCACTTGAGTACTCCATTGTTATTGCATTCGCGAGAATATGAGCAATTGCCCTGTTTCACAAATCCAAGATCTAAGAATATTTACGTGCTGTGGTATGCACCATACAGTGGAATGTGGTTTCTGGGTATGCAGCATTCCTCAGCAGCAGTATAAGCGAAACCTCGTTAATTCGAAGTCGCTCGGACCGCAAAAATAAACTTCGAATTAAACGGGCTTTCGAATTATGCGAAACCAGCCAAAAAACAACTGAAAATTGTGTTTATTTACAAAAGGTACAGTGCTTGCTTACTGCCATAAAAAAAAAAAAGTCGCTTATCTTTTTCTAAGTATAGGTATCTGTGTAAAAGTCACCCTCCGTCGATGATTGGCACTTTGTCCTTATCGTTAACGTCTTGCACATACTTCGGCATCGCGATAACCGCGTGGCACACTTGAGCTTCGAGACAGGAAGATCAGCGGCACTATGCATACATGCCAGTGAAGGTCACGTGACCTAAGCACACAGGTTCCACCTTACTGTACGTCGGGCGTCACATGGGCTGCCATCGAGGTCCTGATAGGCACCCCACAAGGCGGGAGAATTCCGGATTCAGCAGGTTTCCTTGTGGTGTTACTTCAAATAATGAGGTTAAATTTAAGTGCACAAATACGGGACCGCAAAAAGAAAGAAAACAAAGTGAGCTTCGGATTATGCGATATTTTGAATTAAACGAGTTCCAATTAGCGAGGTTCCACAACTTGAATTTTCCTGCTAAACTGAGCACCCGTTTGGAAACAATGGTACAAGTTAAGCGACAACATATTTTCCATTTCGCATGACAAAGCTGTTTGTGTCTTCTTGCAGCAAAGACAGCACCTACATGCCTGCGGCCTGCAACAGCTCCTGTGAGTGCAAGGCTGGACTCTTTTCACCTGTCTGCCATGACCATGTTACCTACCTGTCCCCTTGCCTGGCTGGATGTGCAAAGGCGTCTGGACCGGATGAACAGGTAGGGCACCCGTCGTGCTATCAATCCATTTTCATTTAACATTGAACTGAATAATACTTGCTTTGTGCAAGCTGCAACTGTAAGTCGCACTGTGCTGGTTGCAATTGAGCCACAGCACCTCCTTGTGACTTTTCTCAGACAGAGCAGCTAATACATCTTTTCCTTTTGCTTTCCATTTTAGCTGTTTATTGCATTGGAAAGCTTTTGCTGCTGGTATTTCCTAAAGTTTTGAAATTTATCATCACAGTGGGTACACTACGAAACTGCACGTGTAGAACACCTTTAGAAAATCTCTGTCATGCTACCTTCGTTTCTTGCCACAAGTTGAAGGAGCCAACCGTTCACAAGGACTCTGTGTACGCTTTCCAGCCAAATTTCAGCGAGTGCCAGTGCATGGACTCAAACATGACGATCACCAATGGTTTCTGCTCTCTGGAATGTAACAACCTCATCTGGTACATCATCATCTTTTCTTCTTTCGTCCTCATTCATTCAACTTCAGAAGTTGGATCCATGTTGCTTACTTTACGGTAAGGATGCTATCTCTTTGTTTGGTATTGCATTCCTGTATATGACGAACCATAGTGCTTTGCTAACAACAGATAAGTTGTGCTAAAAGATGTTGAAAGTGGTGTGCCTTCCAGACTGAAGTGTTATCTGAAGCTTAGATAGTGGAGTTTCTAAGAAGGAACTTTTTGTACATTGTATTTTTTTTTTTTTTTTCCTTGTAGAGTTAGGAACGTTGTAGCCAGCTGCTCTCCGGCACTTCTCTTCGCTTCCATTTCAACTTTTCTGACTCTTTTTTTGTATGTGCTGTTGCTAAAGAAAGCAGTAACTCTTAGCAACATTATATGACCTTTCTTCTCTTTACAGTTGTGTCGAATCTAATGACAAGGCTTTGGCATTGGGTCTCATACAGTTTGCAATCGGCTTATTTGGTAAGTTATGCCACTGTTAAGCATGCTCCCCTTCAAAAGAATGACCAAGCCTTTTGACTGGAAAGTAAAAAAAATGAAAAGGAGTCAGAGTGACACATGCGAAGCGACTACAAGAACTCCAGTACACGTCATTTTCAATCACTTTCGACCCAAATGCTAAAAACAGTAACTGCAGTCTTGGCACATTTTTTCTCAACACCAGGGTGAACTAATCCCCTGCGAACACTCCTCTTCCAGGCAACGTTCCTTGCCCCATAATCTATGGTGCTGTTGTGGATTCTGCCTGTCTCTTCTGGGAAGACAACTGCGGGGAGCCGGGCGCGTGTCGCGTCTACGACCCGGCCAAGTTCCGAATGGTCTTCCATGGTGTAACGGCCGTCATCATGTTTGTCGCTTTCCTCGTCGACGCCGTCGTCTGGTACAAGGCCAGTTCCATCCACATCCACGAGGACGAGGAGACTCCGGCTGTGGTCACCACCGGCGTCGCGCCAGAGTTCGAGTCTGGTGTGTGAGACTGTTCACAGTCTATGTGCCATTATACAGCCATACGACTGAAAAATCTTCAGTGGTGCTATGTTGCCAGAAGCGCGAGAACGTTTTTTGACGTCAACAATGAGCGCGGCCACGCCGGGAACTGCTCTGTTGTGCCTTTCGACGTGGTAAATGGCGTTCATGGTTTACAACGATCTGTTTGGATACCTCCTCATTGACGTTAGACGTGTATATCATACTTTCAATGTTCCATACTCAAGTACTTCATTCAGAAACCGATGAGAACTCGCACACTGCTCGCGCATTTTTAGTTATAAAAACTTATTCCGAGTTGTGCTTGTACTCTGACCTTTAGTCCATAATTGCAGCACAGATTCCTTGCAGCCGGTCCTGCAAGAATACCATTCGTCGTTACGTTTGATGGTTCGTGTTGAAAAACAGTACCCGGTGTGTTGGGCCGTGTCAAATTTTCTTGGGCATATGGTTAAGCAAAGCAGAGTGTATGTTACAATTCTGGATGAATAGTTGTAAAGAAAATATATATACTTTCCAGTGTGATAGCAACCCTGTTGCAAATTTGCTAGTAGAGGTGTTCAATGTTGTCTGTGCCATAACACCGTCCAAGCAGAGCGTGAAGAGCCTCACATAGACCGTAACTCCAAAATCTGTGGTACAAATAGAAATTGTGGTAAAATTTTTAAACAGAGAGACAATTTTCTCGAGTTCTTGTAATCAGGCTGGCTGTGATACTATTGGTTATCAGGCAGCTCCGCACGGAGGACCATGTGTTGACCAGTTTTGCATTGGGCAAGATAAAGTAGATTATATACATACTTTGAAGCTGCTTTCAATACATACTCTTAGCTTATTGCAAATTTACCGTCTAGTTTAGGTTATACTGAGACTACAGGGCTTGACGGGACTATCAACTGAACTGAACTGAACTGTAACTGTAACAAGCGTATGTACCTGTAACAATAATATTGTTAGACTTCCCAGTTCTGTCTGCCGTTACATAGTGATTTACGCTTTGAGGTCATGCTGCTGTCATTCTGATGATGGTGTAATTTAAATAACTGTATTCAACGATTGGACAGAGCTCTCAGAGCCTGCCTTACGTGGTATGTGCACTGTTTACCTCAATGCGGCGCTACGGTGCTGTTACAAGACAAGCTGGCACCCCCTGTACTAACAAAGTTTTCCTGATCCAGCTTGAGTTGACGTCATCTGTGGCTTATAGATCACTGAGTTTATATTGATATTGAGATGATTCTTAACGTTACAAAGTGTCCATTGTGAATGAGGTAGAGCTTAACATGTAACATGTTAATCAAAAGCGGTCTTGAATCACAGCCTCTCGCAGAACATGTGTAAGGCGACCACACTTCTAGAATATAGCGACCTTGAAAGATGCTGGTGTTAGAAATGCTGTTCACCGTGTTCTATTTATACCAATATTAACAATGTATTGATGCTAATAAATTTATGTTAGAAGAATGTAAGAAATCAAAAGAATGAAGATTATTGCTCTTTTATTATGAATACGCCAGAGTCAAGTCGGTAGGTGTGATCTGAGTCACGTGCTTTTGTAGTTTTGTAGTGCTATTAAATGTGGCCATTTTATTTGATTATTTTTTTTAATGGCTGATTCTTGAGTACATGTGCTCTTCATTTAAACTTTGCTTGACTGCGGTTCAGACACGAAGTGCGAAGCACCATTCATTCAAGTCTAAGGACATGAACACAAGTATAATTCTTGGTTGCTCTCACAGCACCAAGGAAAAGTTTGCCAATCTCCGTCGCAGGTTTTACGAGGTGTGAAGACTAGTGTGCCGAGCATAGTTTGGTTGGCGGTGGTGTAACTCTATTTTACTAACTTTGGACTTACGTTTGGTCTCACCTAATTTTATTACCGGCGTTGCCAGAGCAGGCACGAGAAAAGCAATAGCGGTTGGAGGACGTATCCTGTATCTGGTGATAAGGTGTGAGTAGATAACGGATGATATAGCACCCCTCATGTCCAGGAAAGCATTAAAAGGAAGCGACAAAAGGTGACTACAATAAGAACAATTTAAAAAAGCGTCGTCTCGAACATCACGTTTGCTTCCCCGTTTGTCACCCTTTTACCTTTGCTTCCCCGTAAGTAAAAGCTATGCATTTCTCCGTGCACTGGTGTGTACAAGAGTGGAAGACTGAAATGGCTAAAAAAGACAAACGTGCGCCATGTTTCTTTTTTACTGCGTGGTATCTATGAAGCAACCCATGTTTTGCAGACAGCCTCCAGCGCACAGAACAGTGAAACGGAGTTCCACGCTCGGATCCATGCACAAAAATTACAAAGCGTCGAGCACGTGGTTCAAGATATGGAGCGCAGAGGACAAATCATAGGCAAGAAGATGGAAAGGAAGAAAGCGACCACAAGAGAGCACAGGAAAGGGAACGCGCTTGCCTCCTCAGCTCCGGTGTCACCTCATCATGTACCGGAGGAGTCAGCCGCAAGCTTGCATCTTTTCTCTTTCTCTCTAAACCCATCCATCCATCTATCGATATATATCTATCGAAACCTTAATGCAATCTGACTATTAGATTCGGAGAGAGAGCCCGGAATGTGCGGCGTAGAAAATGCGTGGGGCCAAAGAGTTCGTATGTCTGAAGAGGGCATACCAGGTATTTTACATAAGGGTATCTTTTGAGAACGAAAAACTTTTTTCACTTCGTTGAGTACGTTGCTCGCCATACTTCGCGTGTTCGCCATACTTCGCCTTGTCGCTTTCATGCCGGCGTGATCGTGAATTTCAAGACAGAAAAATAGGGACCCACGGAAGCGCAATGTACCGAAAGTCGGGTGCATTAGGGGCGGACGGGTTGATCAAGATTGCTTTTGTAGCTATATCAGAGAAGCAGCGACGTGCAGATAAGACACCTGACGATCACCATAATGCATCCGACATTCAGTACATTGTGCCGCTTGGGTTGTGCTGCTAGGGGTCCACCAGCGGTTTGTAAACGAACTACGTCATATCGCCCTTATCAGTTGCCTTCTTCCAGGTATCGCGACTCGTCGCTGGCACGACACAGCCACGTGTGTGGACGTTGGCCCAATCACAGTGCAAGCTTAAAACTGTTTTGTCAACAAGCTGCTATTCCCGGCCTGTGAGGGTCTTCCAAATGATGTGAGGGTCTGGAGGAAGGTAAAAGGGAAGATAATGAAATAGCTCTGTGCATCGACTCATTAGCTACGAGAAATGCGTCTGCCGCAGATTGAGCGATGCCAGACTGTTTCAGTTACGAGCGAAGAAAGTAATCCTATTTTCTGTAATTGCGGTCCGCCCTCATCCTTCAAACTGCACCGTTATTCATCCGCGCGTTGGCATGACCCGAACGGTTCGTTGAACTGTTGCCGCATATAAGAACTTCACTGTGTACTTCACCTCCAGTATTCGTTTATCCACTCTCTCCGCGTGCTCGACGGTCTCCGCTCGCTTCGTGCGTGACGGCGACAAAAACATCATTCGTCATGTTGATCACGTGGCTCTTTTCTTCCTCTCCCAATTCCGTTTTAGCGCAGACGGGCCTCGCACATTGCTTTACACGTATCAGCTGTGGTGACGGTACGGCTATGTGAACTACTTTGTAAGAATTGCGACGCATTTTCCGGATCTTGCAATGTGCAGCGTGCGTGACATTTCCATGCTATAAACGTAGCGGTACAACGCTGCTATCTTCCGCAGTTGACTAACATTTATCCCTCCCACAACGGGGGATGTTTGCCTGCGCGGGCGGTTAAGTGTCAGCATCACGTGTCGGGATTTTACCTCTACAAGTTTCGCGAAGAGCTGCGTCGCTGGTGGGTAAATGTTTTGCCGTTGCCAGGGTTACCGACGCACACTTTTTCTCCACCGTGTGATTACGGACTTCGTCGTGATGGTCATGCTTTCCGCGTGCTTCTGTAGTGGCTGTGTCCAAGGTAGATTTGTGTAGCCAGTTGCACGGCTTGATGTCTTAACTGTGGTCGGAGTTCATCCTGTCTTTATACGGAGAACCGGTGTTCGACAAGCAGACGGCTGTTGTAGCTGCTGCTGCATCTCGAGGCTACCATTGTCAAGGTAAAGATTTTTTTTTTCTTAGCAGTCGTACTGAGTGAAATGTTGTGTTATGTTAGCGTTGGTAATCGCGTTTTGTGTGTGTATGTATGTGTTAAACCGAGTTAACACATCATATCTGAGTATTTCGATCAAGGCCGCTAGGCAGTACCGTGCAATGAAGGCCCGTGATGGCCTTGATATACAGGCCATATGGCTAGCCATTACTCTGTAAGCCATAGTGTTAACACGTTGCCAGCGTGTCGTTTCAGTCAATGTGTGGTCAATATTCAGATTATTAGATGCAACTGTTATGATGATATGCAAAACTAGACAAGGAATGTGGTGTAATACGAGCATAGGTTGTACTTACGTTGCATTCTTCAGCAGTTCCGAAGCCTTGTCGGCTGATAAATGCGATTTGGTAGGCCTGTGCGAGTGCTCGTAATTTCGAGCTCAAGTTAGAGCCTTTCTGATACTTGAACCGGCTCGTAAAATCTGAGCTCGGGACATTTCGAATACTCGGTATTGTTTCCAGCTCACGCGAAAATAGTTGCCGCATGCAGGCAGGACTATTCCTGCCGGCGCTAGAGTCATGTGAGCTTCAGTCTAGAGGAGCGCTACTGGTTCACAGCTTACATTGCGGATGTGCATGTAGCGATCTTCCTGTTCATGGCACAGAAAAGTTTTGTTTGCATGTATGACTTGTGTTATCGTATTTCATACTATTTGATAACTTGCGATATACTCGAACTCGGCGCGGGTTCGAATATTTAAATACTCGCACAGGCCTACTATTTGGTGTTCGCATTGTCGATCGGGATCAGGAACAAGTGACGAAGTTCTGAAAAAGTCTGGGCATCGTTTTGTTCATCTCTTGTTAATTCTTCTTTTGTGTTGCCTCGCGATCAAGGTGGCATAACAAATGTTTATTTATGAAACATTTCTTTAGCATTTGTATGAAAGGCGCGGTGTCCTCTGTTTGTATAACCGTTGCCTAGTTCTCGTGCCCCTACTGGTGCTTAACTACAATTCACTGCGGTGCAGCATAATATGATCCGTCTTCTCCTGCGGGGTGACTCAAATCAATGGGTAATATTGAAGGAATGAAAAGGGATCCTGAGGTAGTGCACCGGACGGTCGAAGGAAATAGGGGTAGAAAAGAGAATTAGCCACGATCAGAACATAAGATTGTAATAATAATAAAATGAAATGAACGAAATAATTCGAAATCATTCGACCTCCCAAAGACATTGTTTATGCTGCATGCTGGTTTCTTCAGACATCTGCTTGAGCATCACTTTCTTTAGACTGGGATGACTGTGTTCACGACACTGTGGCCTATAGAGGAAGCCAAGTGAAGTCAGTAGGCGGGAATCAGAAGGGCGTTTTTAGGTACTCTGAAGTTCGTACAGTGACGTTCACGCACGACTCTATATATAGATGTACTGTATATAAACACACGTCGTGAGGAATGAACTGAGGTGAACCGCACACGTGATATATAGACATGCGCAGAGGTCAGAGCGTTTCTTTAGCCTTTTTATTGATCACCACCGTAGCAGTACTTGGGCGAGCAGTTCAAGTTAAATAATAAACGTCTGACATTACCTACGGCGAAATGATGTAGGTGTGTAGCTGGGCTTCGATTGGAGGCAGTATGGCAGGGCACGTTCTAAGAGGCCACTTACATCTCCTTGGTCAAAGAAAACTAGTGTCATGCTCTAGGATTGTAGGTAGAAAGATACGGAGGCATGTTCTCCGTCAACACTCAGACGGGGGACTCGAGAACGCTTAAAAGGGAAGGACGAAACTCTAATATATTTTTATAGAGCCCTTCACATCTCGTGGGTCAACTGTTTGATTTTCATTTGCAGTGAAAGTCCTGAAGGCAATAAATGGCACGCATCAATCTTACCGCTGAAAACGCCGCCGTTGTCTTATAATTCACCTTCGAAAATACCTTTCCTCTCGCCGAATGCTTATTCATGGGAGCCGCCATTTAGAGAGGCACTGTAGAGCTTAATACTGTGTTTATCCCCATGGATATTTCGTTGACTCCGAGGACAAAAGAACAAATGAAGTAGCAATGCAGCCTTTCGCGATGGAGCCCCAGCCACTGCCGTCAACAATATCGCCGTTCCCATGCTGAAGCGGCGCAGGTCCTTCCTGGCCGGTTCAAAGAGGCGTGCCTACGCCTGTTGAATTTGTAACAACGAAGAGACGGGGACATGGCTGTGGAACGAAGGCTCCCTATATAGATTGCCTTGACGCAGAACGGTATACGCTTTTGCGGTCGGGGAATGTGGATTCCAAAAATAGTCTCCCATGTAAGGCTTTAAAGACGGCCTGCTTTTGCACGTATATTCAGCAGCTGAGAAATACTTGGGCACGGCAGTGAAAAAAGATCATCGTGGTGGCATTCGGCTACTATGGAGCGACTCATAAATTTTGACTGACAGAAAAGTTTGAGACACAGCTGGGTAAGATCTCCCGCATGCTACCGATGCTTACGACCCTTCTGAGGAACACTGACAAGGATGCCGGGCGTTTCGATTATTTCTAGCACCCCGGGCGACTGCCAGCTCGCTGCCAATGCTTTGATCCCAAGTCGCCGCTGTTTTTGTCTCTGCAGACCACCTCTAGGTGATCTTCCCAATTTCGTGTCAACCGTTGGGTCCCTGCTCTTTCGTGTCAGCCGCTGGGTAGGGTAAAATGTCCCTGTACCTTGTAGCCAACATGTACCCTGTTTCATTCTCTGGGATTCGAAGTACTGGGCGTAAAAATCATCGCAAAGTGGTGTCATCTTATTATAAGGACGGTGACAATTTTCGCGAAGTTTCATAGCAAAACAGAACGTGCTAGCACTGAAAGTGGGCCCTTTTTAAACAGCCTCTGTGAGGCTGGCTCGGAGTCGTCGTCATACAAAAGGACAAGGAACTAAGCACTCCGCCCCTTGTGTTCATATCCCACCGCTGGCTGCGTTGTCAACTTCGAAGTATTCAAACTTCAACGTCGAAATTTGTCATCCTACGCGCCAGCTATTGTAGCCTCACCCAATGTCCTCCCAAATAACCGGACAGAGATCAGGACCGAGCACGTACAACCCAGCTTCATCCACGTAGCCTCGATGAAGCAGCGCCCACGTATGTTCCTAAGCCGTGACGCCTAAAGGTTCGCGACACTGCATGGAGGTCAACGCTGTGTTGATGTATGCGATACGCGTTGTCTTCTGTATAGATCCCCATAGGGTATACCTTTTCAGTGAACGACCAGGTTCAGTGCCGTATCTTTTTGGCGACAGTGACCGTAACTGCAAAAAGTCACAGAAGACGTACGTCTACCGTATCAGTTGAGTGACACTATCAGTCTCAGTGGTGATTGATTCGCACCATGTTATATGATGAAGCTTTTCACCCTTTGGGTTAATTATTTGACATATATTAAAACATCGTACTTGAGCACTACTTTCAAAACTTGACTGTGGTATTCAGAAGAGCATAGTCTGGCGCGAACGAAAATGAATGATACTGCACTGTCGTCTGATTTATGCGGTTACAGAAGCACTCACTCGTTCCCTTTTACTGTCTATTTAAGTCGCCTTCTCCCCGTCTAAGGCGTACTGGCACGCTTGTCTTCAGCACCATCGACATAGGTATTTTCAAAATCGGCGTGCGCGGTATGAATGATTGCGCGTTGTGAACGGTTAAGCGAGTCTCTCACAGTGCTCTGTCGTCTGCAAACAACTTTCAACGTTTTAGGCGGGAAACAGCATCAGCAATATTATTAATAATAATAATAAAAATTCGGGGCTCCACGTGCAAACAGCAGTGGTGACCGTGGAACAGTAAATTTGTAACCTCTCAGGTCATTGTTACACGTGATTCCTTTGTTTTTTTCTTTTAAAAGGAAGCAGCACTATTGGCATCGATGCAGCCACTGATCCGTGCGAGGTTTTGCCATTACCACTAGCAACTTACGCTTCGCAACAGCATCAGCTGATCCTGAATCTTCCACTGACTTTTCATAAGGTCCACGATGACAAAGTTGGCTATAAAACTGTTCCACATCTTTGCCTTCACTTTATATGTCTTTTCCATCTACTACTTCAAGTTCCACCAGGACATCCCTTACCGAAATGCACAAAATACAAGCCTTGGACCATCCAAGTTCCTGACGCACTGGAACCTTGCCTTACATACCTTTGTCTTCTTCGTGTGCTGCATCATCGACGCTATGGAGATGCCCAACAGCAGACGCCTGATTCGTGTTCGTGACCACGTAATCTTATCCCTATCGCTTCCCGTGAGCATGTTTGTCATCGTAGTCTTCTGGACCGTGCACTACATCAACGCCGACGTCATGTTCCCAGCGCCACTGTCCCTGTACCACCCGTCCTGGCTGAACCATATGGTGCATACGATTCCCCATGCCTTGATCGTCGTTGAGATCTGTCTCTATCGCCATGATCAACCAAAGAGGAGTGCTGGCTTCATGACACTACTGTGCTTCTTCGCCACTTATGTACTGTGGCTTCAGTTCCTCGACATCGTGTTTAACATCCGGGTTCACTCGGCTCTGGAAATGCGGTCGGTCGGCGAATACATGATCTTCGTGTCGTTTAGTGTTTGCCTTGTCTTCGTTTTTTATGTTATTGCGGAGAAGGTCAACATAACCTTGTGGCATCAGGAAGCCACACTGCGTGATGGACGCATAAAAACTGATTAATACGTATAAAATGCTGTTGTCTGTGGCATGAACTGTTGAAACGAGGGCTAATGTATTGGTGAGGAAGATTTCAGTAAAGTTGCTAACATTCAGTGTTCAGTGCTAATACGTAGAGCTGCCTCCAAATAGGGAATAAGTGTGGTAGTTTAATGGCTATATTGTCATCCAGTTGCGTGCTTTGTTCGCGCTTGATGCATGATGCTTCATGTTGTAATCATGTTTCTGGTTTCATCTAAGAATCTAGCCTACAGTCTTGTCCTGGTTTATGTTCACACATCGATCCGTCATTCCGGCTTTAGGAGGAAATTTTTTGCTGACAAATGTGTATAGAGAAGTTTGTTGCAATGCGCAGACTTGTGTGGGTTCAAATCCTGCAGCAGTATCAACCGGTCATATATTATCTTTACGAAGATAGCAGCGTCAGCAATAGCTCTCCAGTGCTAAAAGTCCTTCAAAAGTTCATGTATGGAAATGTCTGGACATTGCCATATTCATTGAATTGTGTCATGTCTTTTGTGCATTTCGAGTGACGTTCTGACAGTCTCACAGTTGTGTGTCGTTCTCTTACAGCAACTCTGGGAGTCACCATGGATGACTATGGTAAGCAAACTGCCTCGTAATACTCGCAAGAGCAGCTGAGTAGTGTGCTTTTTTTCCGCTTCTACATCCCGTTGCAACCAAACATCGACAGCAGATTCGCAATCTTCACTTTAGCCTCAATATTCAAACGAACTGTAAAAGAATAAAAATAATGCCGAAAGATATAATAACAAGAATGATAAATAGCTAAAACCTTTAACGTTGCATGCTATCTATATTGGTTAAGAACTAGAGCAACATTGCGCCCAAGCAAGCATAGCGACAAGGTTCACCGCTTGTCCCGGCTGTGCTGTGAGAAGTTTTACCCTTACAATTTAAGGCGTGCTTCGGCACGATTCTTTTCGCATTTGGCCAAGGACGCTCACGTCTATATGTGAGTGGTAGGATCATCAAGTGACGATTTAACATCTCCATGTTACAGTCTTTAAATCAAACAACAACAATATCCCTTGTGCATTGTATGCAAACAGGTTAGAAGAATGGGGCACCTTTAGCTATGGTGCTTAAGCTAGGCGCCCACAGGTCAAATGCCCTGCCCAAGCGGCACAATGTCCTGAAAGTCGGGTGCAATAGGGGTGGTCGGTCAGGTGTCTTTTCGTCGCTGTCTTTCTGACGTGCCGCGAACTTCAAAAACAACCTTGATCCATCCGTCCACTCCTAGTGCACCCGAGTTTCAGTACATTGTGCCGCTTGGGTGCCTTGTTAAAAGCAGTCATCGGCATGTTTTCATACGTCTTTAAGTGCAGCGTAATGTCACGATGAGCTACTACTTGGTGATGTGTCATCTAGTGGTGGTGTCAATGTCGATACTGCTTGTCCGTGTGTCGTCCGCTCCCACTATTTTATCTTGTGTGTAAAACAAGAAAGCGAAATCAAATCTTAGCTGTTCAATCACGATATGCGAACGAATTCTCGCGAAGGCTGACATGGTCGCTATAATGTAGGAGTTCATGGTCTTTCCAGTAGTAGTGTTCAAAACCCTTATCCGTTTTTATACGTTCCAGATACACCCCTGGAGGTGTACCCATGTTCCATATGCGGGCGAAAATTCCGTCCAGAGGCCTTGGTAAGCAACACTTACTTTCCATTATAATAAGGCGTACGTGCTACTAGTGTGACGTGGAAACAGGTCATTGCTTTGTTTGTAAAGCCCTGTCGTTTCCCAGGAACGGCATCAGAGCATCTGCGAGAAAGCCAAGAACAAGAAACGAAAGGTGTTCGACTCGTCCAAGCAACGAATTGAAGGCACAGAAATACCCCAGGTGAATAAGCATCAAGCTCCCGCTTCTAAAGTAAGTGTTATCGGTAACAGGACATCTCCACGCACAGCATGAAGGAAGTACTTATTTTGTTCTCTACGCACTAGCACTTATTTTGTATCTTTTTCTTTTCTGTGGTGTACATAGCACGGCGAAGATCAGTTCTCATTTTGAATGATGCTACTCAGTGATGCGATTTCTTGAAAAAGACGGACATACGTCATTTCTGTGGCACTTCTGTGACACAAAACCTGTACGTCGGTGTCCGCAGTCCGGCCTATGCGTATATTTCCCTCTGGGGGCACTGCCAACAGAGTTGTGTTAGAGAATAGTGCTTTGGGCTTTGCTCTTTCGTCGTCGAAAATTAGAAGCATGTACACATTCTCCACAGCGATGATTGACAAGAAAGAGAGACAGCCTGCAACTATATCTCGAATGCAATATGACTTATTCCCCTGTCGGATAGGAAACCAGAAGTGGCATTTTGCCTTTGCCTCGCAAACGAAACAAAATCTCGCACTTCTGCACGAGGCACACCATTTGTGTGTCACCATCACTTCAACTTCGGTTCTTAAAATATTTTGCATGCATCTCGCCTTTTTTTTTT
>JARGYV010085418.1:0-16379 GCA_029532675.1 Ornithodoros moubata
GTAGCGGGCGGCGAAAAGCGACTGGAGACGCCTACGCTCAGGAGCATATTGGTCGCAGGCCAGTAGAAGGTGCTCCGTTGTCGCTGGTACTTTGCGTATTTGATACGTCAACAACGGTAGACGTACAAAAATAGGAAAAAAGACATACGAGTGTTACAAAAAACCGTATGCCCACCGTTTGCTAACGTATCATGCGGGTGAACGATGTCAGTCTGCACCATGATTGCCTTGCTATGCGGTGAAGTGTTTTTTAACTGCGTGACCATAACCAGGTTTTTATATTTGCGTGCGTACGAATAAAGCACCTGCGAAGATCCGTTCAGCAGTGCTCTCTGACTGTGCACATACTAACGAATTAACGGTTTCAAACCTGAAGCTTTTTTTTTTTTACTTTTGCTCCACTGGATTCTTGGGTTTCTCTTCGGAGTTGACCACCTCCACTGGGAGAGCATTTGACCACAGAGATCTCTAGTTGGACCCCTGGCACCCCCTACCGCCACCTATTGTTTCTTTATGCCTGAGCTGAGAAGAATCGCAAATGTGAGATGATCAAAGCAGATCTTATTTTCCTTTTCTTTTTCTAAAGAAGAAGGGTTTAGGTTAGTGGTAGAGCATTTGACTGCTGACCTGGAAGGCTTTAGGCATCCCACACACAAGTCCAATGCGTTACTAGAGAGAGTGACGAGCAACGCGGGACGGAACGACGTCTTCTGTATTTATGGCGGAGGAAAACAAATATAAAAATGGTACTTTTCTGAGTATTGCTTGGTGAGAGTTTTCACTAGAAGGCAGATGCACTATGCAAAAAAAATAAAAAAATAAAAAACTGTACCCCAGTGGCAGAGCAGAGGATTGCAGATCGAGAGGTTTTGGTCTTGGGGCGCTCTACCTATCTCGTTTATTTTTCTTTTTGCCTCAACTCAGAACAATTTGTACTGAAGACATCACAAAACATTTGTACTATAGAAAGGAGCCAACATTTCAATAAGCCTATTTCTTAATGACAAGCTGTTTGCTAATGACATGATACAAAGCGACTTTTACATATAACCAGAAACAACCTGTGGAAATAACTTTTGGCCGCGTTCGGTTTTTAATCAAACGTAGCAATGATAACTTCAGAGGTTATTTAGATACAGCAATTGGTAGAAAGTTTAATCTAGTGTTGGAAGCCTTGAAGTAGCTCAAGACGGGGAACAAATGTCGAGACATTCAGAGGAACCTATGCTGATAGGCACTGAACCGACCTGAGCAAGCAGGAATAACCTGAGCGCAAAGTCAGGCCGAACTGTCATTGGAAGTATGTGGCAGAGGAAGCAAAGTGGAGAGAAGCCGTGTCGGTTCTGTAAGACAATTGTGAAGGCGGCGGAGAAGTACCTGTCCTCAGACTATGTTTACAGGATTCGTACAGGAGGGATAGGTTAGAGTGTCTACGAGGTGGTCTCAGGCTCGCTTGTTGTCAATCACGATGATTCCTCTCACAAAGCACGACGTGTGAACTTGATTAAGTCTTCATGAACTATATTTTTATGACTGTCTGACCTACCCAACAGCGCAAATGAATGAAGGAAAGAGTGTGGTGCTCAGTGATGGTGCATTCGGCTGCAGATCAGGAGGTTCTGGTTCAAACCAGGACGCCCCCTTCTATAGATGTGGAAAGAATCGCGCATGCGCTGCTATAATCAGTGTAGTGAACGCCACCTTTTGTTTATGCCTGAGCTGGCACTTGAAATCTTCCGGTGGCCATGAGAAAGACCTTCGGCTTTCAAAACGTCATCTCTATTGACTTATGAACATTTATAATCTTAGCATCTAATATGTCCGTAGGGAAAAAGCAACATAGTGTTCAAGATAACAAAATAAAAAGAAGAAATTAAACTTGAAGTGAAAAACGACGAAACTCTCCTGCTTACTTTGACTCTATCAACATTTGAGGTGTAGGATACTACTTTGAAGCATCCATAATGGGGAATGCTTGTGAAAAGAGGGTAGGCTAGGAAAGTAGTGGAGGATAAGACTAACGGAGGTAACTGACGCATCTGGCAGTTTTTTCAGCAAATGTATCGCAACAAACAAAACTTTTGAGACTTTGAGGTGGGCAAACATAGAGCAGCAGCCATACGAGAAGCTTACTGCATGATCCTTTATTGACAGAGTTCCCAAATTCGTACCCGGTATTCATAATTCACTTTCTCTGTTGTAAGGGCTCCTTTATCTCCGACGCGAACATGAAGACGCAGGCTCGCTTATCGCACCTTTCTGGCTGAAAATATTATTTACAGTGAGCTAATTCCAAATTATAGATGCATATAACGAATTGACATGAAAGACTTTGCAAGCTCAAGCAGCCCATAAATGTTTCATAAAAGCGACAACACTTGATCGATTGACAGCCACAACTTTGCCGTGTTGGTTCAAAGCTAATGTCATCTAAAGATTTACTGGTTATTCACTCGTCGACGGCGCAGACTTAAAAGCTGCTTGGAATACTGCGCTCATTGATCATCAGGTATTTTCCCGGAGATTCATGCTCCCTGCTTCAACACCATGACTGAGCTCCTGTCTACAGTCCTGAAGTTGACGTTGCTCACTACTTGCATCAGAGGTCCCAGCACAAGCAGCGCGAAGGGTAAGAGGACAACCTTTAGCAGATGAGATTAGATTAGATGAGATTAGAAAGTGCGACCGCAACTGAGTGGCTCATCTAACAAATCAACAATACAACCATTACAAGGTCAGCATTTACTAAGTCACGTCAGGATCTGTTATTGAACTGTTATTCGTATATTCAGACATATGAGTACATTTAAGATAGTATAGATAAAGTTGGTGGAGGACATTCGTGCACTTGTGTTACGATTTAGCTGAGTGAGATGGAAAGAGGGAATAAACGAAAAACGAAAGGGAACGACAGTAACACAGAAACTGCAAATCAGCCAAGCACACAAAGGGAAACGCTTAATGAGGAAGCGCTACATATGCACACGGGGTATAAGAAAACATTATGTTCGAAAACAAGTGCCGGAAAGGAGGGTCCCTTGGTGTAAAAGGAGCAGCACAAAATCGTCCCGCGTTGGATGATCGCGCTTGTGGGAATATCGTGCAAAAGAATGGTGAATATTAACGGCAAAACGCTCTTTTTCTTGATGAATTCGGTTTCATATATTACACGGCATGTATTAAGAACCGTCGTTTCAAGAAATCAAGTCACGCGCGAAACTAAACATTTCAACAATTGCTGATTAATACCTCTGTGATCGCCAGCAACTGATACGTTGGAAAAGTCAAAGGTAATGGCTGTTTCACGTAATAATTTTAGGGATTAATCATTATTTTTTTGCTGCGAGAATAAAATGTTGCAAAAACGAAGGAACCCATGATATCTATATGTAGGCACATGTATGATATGTCTGATTACGTTACATTGTACCAGTGTTGTCGCTGCGCTATTAAAGATTTAATCAGTGCCACCGTCGTTAAAGTAGATTTTATGTGGCTTCGAGTACGCTGGTGCATCTAATTAATTACGCGGTGTAGATGCCCTGAGCTTTCGAACCAGCAAATAACCTGCACCATTAAAGACTAACTTCACTGCATAACATGCAGAGAACAAATCGTGATTAATGTTACACAGTTCTGCCATTCGAGAGTGGTGTTTGTGGCTCAAAGAAGCGTAAGCGCGGCGTGCAATACTCACTGTAAGCTTCAGTCAGCAGCTGAGAGGTTGTCGTCGCCGAATGGGTCAATTTCACGGGAAAGTTCATATCGATCCCCTGTTATTCGTTACACTCCGATATTTTCCCTGTGAGACTGACGTGGACGAAAGCTTTTGAACGCTCGTCCACAAGCACTATATCACACCAAGCTGTTAGATTAGGGTCTCTAGCACACACTCGCTCACAACTCTCACTCCCGGTTCTCGAGCTACGTCAGTCTTGTTTCTATTTGGGAGTGTATATTGGACCTCCTATGCTCTACGATGTGTTCAGCTTTGTTGTCACTGTTGTTCTGCGATAGCCGTGAGCACGTGGCTTTTCTTTGTTGTTACTGATGTTGCATTATATATACCTCTAGCAGCACAATGTACTGAAAGTCGGGTGCAATAGGGCTGGTCGTTAGCTGTCGTATCTGTCTGTAGCTGCTTTTCTTACGTGCTGCAAGCAACAAAAACAGTCTTGATCAACCCGTCCACCTCTAATGCACCCGACTTTCAGTACAGTGTGCTGCTAGGGACGAGTACCAAAGATAATGCGTTCTCGCTCTCTCATTGTTTGTCTGTGTTCTCGAAGCATGGCACCCCAAACAGCACAATATACATATAATGAAAGTCGGGTGCATTAGGGGTGGCCGGGTTGATCAAGGTTGCTTGGTGCATGTAAAAGAGGCAGCGACAAAGAGATAAGACACCTGACGACCACCCCTATTGCTCCCGACTTCCAGTACATTTTGCTGCTAGCGGCGCTTCGTATATGAATTTCGTATCAACAGCAAGAAGTCTTCACGGTCAAGCTGTGCTACAGAGACAGCGCACCACACAACTACCACTAATGATGCTCGGTGCTTGTATCGAGCTCTGCACAGTTAAAGGCCCCAGACAACAAATTTTAGCTTTAACATTGAAGGGTGACAAATATAAAACTGTTATATTCGTAACCGCTTATTACCTACGGGTATAGCCGTGGCTTACAGCTGAGAGACACTGAGCGTGACAGGCCAGTTCGGTGGGAGCCAAACAAGACGAACTTTCGAAGGATGCGCTGGCTTTTCTCCAGAGCTTGAGGGCGTGACAGATACGTGGGTCAGCAGATATCGAGTCAGGGCAATGATAACTTACATAACAAAAACATTCTTGCAAAGTTACACGACGAATGGGCTGGGAGTTTTTTTTTTTTTTTTTTTTTTAAATCGAGCGCGTCGTCATGCGATGGGGTGACTCCCCCTCGCGCTACCGGAGTGAGGGGCAGTGACGTCGCACATATTTGGTACCCTTGTCCCCCTAACGGCATAACACATTATCGCAGTACTGGTTTTCCATATTATCTCATTTGGAATTTTTCAAATATTCCTGATGAGCTGCTGTTGCTGACCAATGATTAAAGCCATTAACTCCCTATGTTGATGAACCGCGCTACTTGCGCACAATAATTTCCCCGTTTTGCAAAGGCGATACGCGGACTCGCCATCAGTAGCCAGAAATTCATAGTATGAACTTTGCGACCATACGTCATCTCCGTTCAGCGAGTTGAACTGCATTCGCCGAGAGGTACGTTATTTTTGCAGCTTAATTAGATAACAACGGTGTCGTTTCCAGTGGTAACACTGATCTGTGTCATTTATTGCCCTCAGGGCTTGCACTGTAGATGAAAATCAAACAGTTGACCCCCCAGTTTTCTCTGGGACTCTTATAAGGGTAACACAGGGGACACGCAAGGAGACAGGATGCAGGGCCACGAAGCGGGAGCCGCTGGGTTCTGGACCAGGACAGGCCCTCGGGCAAACACACAAACAAGGATGCAGGGAAAGCTAGTAGTTAAAAGAATTAGTTTACCGATGTGAAGATGCCCCAAGTCATTATGTATCCAATCAGCTCCGGATTAGTTCGCATTTACCTGAAACACTGCACTAGGCACTTATTGGAGCGAAGCCACAGAAGGCAATACGCAGCTGGAAGTGTCCATGACACCACTACACTATCTCCTCATAAGTCGCTTTTTTCTTCTCAGCTTCGGTGCAACTCCAAGATGTCTGCAGCATACCGCATTCCTCGAGGGAGGAGTGTGATAGCACAATTTCTATGTATTCCTACGACAGTACTCTGGGGCGTTGCGTTGGATTCCCTGCTGGTGGTTGTGATGGTTCTGCCAACCGGTTCGAGACCATCGAAGAGTGTGACAAACTCTGTCCGCGTAAGTATGAAATCGGAACATTGAACTGTGTTTTTATCGACCAAATATGCATGAGCATTGAAGCCTATAACTCAGTACCCGCAAAATACTACCGCTATCACAGTAGAAAGTGCGCAAGCTACACTTGGCTTTTGTGTTCTTTGCTTTTTTTAACAATGCTTCACAAGTCAAACCTCCACCTTAGCAAAAGTTTGCAGCAGCTGGGAATTCAGGGCTCTCTGCGTCATCCACAGTGTTCATCTATAGTTCCTCACTCTCAGTGTCGGCGAAGGTTCGACTCATGTACCCCTGGTGACAACAAGTCGTCACTGATGCGTGCGTCATAAGCCAGCCTCACATTCCTTGAAACGACTACTTTTATGCAGAATACTTCACTACGCAATATTACGTAGGACCAAATCACAACATTCTAGCGGATGTTTACGTGGTGCTGAGAAGGCCTCTGTATTCGAAAAAGTTGCGGCTGAAGCAACCAAGGCTGTTTTTATTAACTACACATGCATTTTACATTATTATTATTTAAAGCGTTAATTTGCTATATCTTAAAGAATAATTCAATTATATCAGTAGTCAATAGCAGCTCTCCTCTGTCTCTTTTCCACAAGTTGCCAAATGAAAAACTTCCAACAAATATCCCTTTTCCCCTCCCAAGATTTTTCATTAGTATCATGTACCGCTCCCTGCACCCATGCTTTTTACTGTTAGTTCCCCAGAGCTGTGACGCGAAATAAAAGTTGTAGAAAACTTAAAAGTTTCGAAAGTAATATTGCTCATCCTTCTGGGATTCACCGGTAACAACTTCAGCATCTTCAACACAAAGTACTTGCGATCACTGACACTTGCTTCTCGTGACTAGGAGGTGAGTAAAACGTAACATTTACACTGAATGTCAATTTCTAGAAAGTTACAGTTAACTAATACATAGTTACATGATAGGTATAAAAGGTCCACGAGCGGAACCTAACATGTCAACTTCAGGAAATTCGCTTCACTTCACTTGCCGCATTCTGTCATTATCAACGGGGCAGAACACTCGCGTTCCGTCCCTATCATGATTCCCGGCCCCGGGTGATGCATGTGTGGATGATATTGTCTAAGGCACAACCCCCATTTCAGATGAACACCTTTGGAGTCAGTTCGTAAAACAAAAGGCAGTACCCGAAAAGAACGGGACCCTTGCTCGCTTAACTATTGCGGATATCGTCGATGTGGATGGCATGGCTGGAACCAAGCGCAAGCGGACAGAGCTCACTGCAGCTGACATAGAAAATGTGCACGCTATTGGCAACGCAAAAGAGGCTGGGAAGAATGTGCGAAATGAAGTAATACAAAATAGCTCCGCTTCTCAGGTCACGCAGTAGATCCACACGCAATGTATGTATGTGACAGGAGGGGAGGGGGGCGATGTTTTCGGGGTGTTTCTCGTTAGTATGACAATTCGCTTTACGACCGAAATCAGCGGAAGCAGACTTAATCATATTAACAAGTTTAGACTGTATAGCCCAGTCTCCTGTGTTGAGCACACCTTTCAGAACGTCGTGAAAACACAACTTGGTATCAGATTTGCCCTATTTTTATATGATAGTTGCTAAGCTCATACTTGGAAGTTATTAATGTGAAACAAGGGACGATTATGGATATGTAGCAGGATGGTGAAAACGGATAGCTAGAGTACAGTAGTTACAGCGGACGCGTATTAAAGTTTGCTTCTTGGAAACTATGCCGAGTCAGCTGTGGCCTTGTTCTACAGCTCTAAAAAAAAAAAAAAAAGAAACGTAACGTGTGCAAACTACAGAATGGACGCTCCCTCCCCCAAACAAACAATAGCGTTTAGCAGCGAAATAATTCTTAAACGAATGCCTTGCGGTTTGGTACTATCATCTTGATCCTGCTGATGCTTCTCCTACATAGCCGTCCATATTTCGGAATGCTGTTTTTGATTTCCGCATGCATTAAAGACCGGAAATTGTCCAAGCGACCACTTGAGATCAACCTTTGTAGTGTCGTACGCAGAATTTTATATTAGCCGAGCTTATCAATTTTAAACTATCAATTTTATCGATCAAATATTGATGAAACGTAGCACTTCTGTGCACCTTGACACAAATTTGTTTTCATACTGTAAATACTGTTATTTCTACGGTAGTCTATTGATAGAAAACGTACTCTAAATTTTTCATATTGTTCCAACCCTTCCTCGTAGGCCTTGCACGTCACGCCTCTGTGCAATGTATGCTCTTCTGTTCTTATGACTAAAAACATATATAAATTACGGTGCATTTTGACATGTTGAAGTTTCTGCGAGCAGTGCTATATGAATAACTGATATTTTTTCTTTGACATGACAAGCGAGGGCGGACATAGACATCTGCAAACTACCGCGCACATCGAATACAGACGCTTCATGCTTGCATTACATGCCTAGATATTATTACAACAGCGACATCGAGGAGTGTGTGCAGTTCATCTATCAGGGGTGCTTGGCCACTCAGAACAACTTCAAGTCCCTTGGCGAATGCAAGAGACGCTGTCACTGTAAGTGTTACCATCATCAGTAGTCCTTTTTTTTTTTCTGCATCAAATTGTATTCTTGGTTAATGGTAAGTAGACTCACGAACAGCGTGAACCAATACTGACAGGCTTCCGTGAAAACAGATGTTACGTATTCGTAATGTATGACAGCAACTGGAGAGCGTGAGCTCTTACACGGTTTCGGTCCAAGTCCACAATGATTCATGTCATCCTCATGGTCAGGGCGGATGGTTCAGCAGATAAGGGTCCAGGAAAGCAAAGTACAGCTTTCGTTTCCTCATCCAACTTGCCCTGGACCTCGGAAAATCTCCCCCTGCCAACGAATTTAGATGTCGTTGTGAGTGAGCGTATCACGCGTGAACGGGTTCAAAATATTTGAACAGAAAGAATGTATATGCAAGAATTATGCGAATTTTCTTGCAGGGTGAAAGGCTCTTTGGAAATATTCTCAAAGCGCGAGGGTAGATACAAAGTGCTAAATAGTGACTGCGCTTCATTCGTGTTTAGTCTTCAAGTTTGCCTCGTCTTCCTTGATTACTAAAATCATCGTCTCGGAATAAGTGGGTCCACATTAGTGAGCCCTGTGCTCACTTGTAGCGACGATTAGATGAAATACTATGACTTTTTTTTCTTTCTTTTTTTTTTTTTTTTTGTGCAGCAACAGCATGACCGAGCGGGCTAAGGCATCGCTGATATATACCATACACTGGGAGGTGGTTGTTGCGAATCCCACCTCTCGCCATGCTGTCTTACTCTTTTCTCGGTGTTTCCCTCCGACATACTAGACGTATGTAGGAACAGTTTTACTTGGAATTGGCTCAGGGTGCATAGTAACCCCCCTCTTAGCCCCAGGGAAAGGTAACGTAAAGACATCGGTTAGAGTCCTTGTTTCCGTTACTCGTTTGTTTTCATTTCTGTTTCAGTTACGGTTACATCTGTTATGAATTGCAACAACCTACATGAAATAGAAAAGGCGATGCTTGACTAGCTAAACTAACTTGACTAGCTATTACAACAAAGACTGAATCCTGTGAAAATCCTGGGCCTGGTAGTTATCAGCATCCCTACCTATTTCACATTCGTCATCGCTTCCTCTTGATTCATTGATTAGCTTCACACTGCTTGTCATATTGGAGCCGTTGCCAGCAGTCAAGGGGAGCAGACGCTCTCATCTGAGACCCAACTTACTCAGCATCTGCTGTGCGCTGACTCATCTTTCCTCATGTTTTCAAATGCAGCTGGCCTGACGCCACATCTCAACCTTTGTGGCAAAAGACGAAAAAAAAAACAAAACAAAACAAAACAAAACAACAACAACAAAGCGATCGAGCCGTGAAGCAGCGTCCGTCTTGATGTACAGGAAGCGCCATCTATGTTTACGACCAACAACGCTTCTGCTTTGCTGTGAACGTTCTGAAGTAACAGAAAGAACAACAAGCAAACAGGCTTTGTCATGTCCTTTTCCTGTTCCCCTATCTCGGGGTTTATCACGGATGTTCTTAACACGATCGCGGTCGCTTATCTCGTCAATGTGAAACATCAAGGCTTACATGATTGGAGCTGCTGGAAGTCCAAGACCGATAGAAGCGAAAATGGTCTTCCATTTCTTTTAACTAGTTCAAGACAGGCGTTCTCAAAAGCTTCCACATCAATCAGAACTTTCAGTAATGCTAGCTGGAAACTTCATCTGCTTTAGAAAAGCACTGCCTGTACTTGAACTGTCAGTGTACTTTTCGAGACGCAGTTTCTTTCGGAGCTTACATTGCAACTCGCGTTCGAGAACGCCGTACGCTTGTAAGTGTGAACTCCTCTAGATGCTTTTCTTTTTCAGATTCCCCTCATGATGGCCCAGCGATAGCACGAATATCATTCCAATGCTTTGAACTGAAAAGAATAGCTGTTAAAACCTTGATTTCGGCATTACAAAATAGTCAATGTTGGAGGCACTGAAATCTTCACAGGTTTTGCTACGTTAAATACCTGTGGACACCAGGATCCTCCTTGCATCCTTCTCCTGTACTCACTGTGTACAATCATTGACCCTTAACATCGGACGGGTACCGGCATCTACCGCCGAAATTTTCGAACGAAACACGCGGACAGCACTGACAATCCGGGCTGCACAGCAGCGCTGTTAGTAGCCACCAGGCCCCAACCGCTCCCCACAGAGGCTAGACTATGATAAAACAGGCAACATTGGGTTTGAACCAAAGAAAAATGACTAGGGACTAACCGATCGGTAACTGATAGACCAATCAGGTGCCTTCGCTGCGGCTCGCTGCTCGGCCGGCCCCAGTTGCCGTTGACTTGCTATGGCTATGTTTTGGATGCGTGCTTGCCTAATTTATTGTACACTTATTTTGCGAGTAAAAAAAAATTGTATAGCTTCTGGACGGCTGCACTCCTCCGACTGCACAGCGTAGTACCATCGTTAGTTCATTTTAGTTATTATAATCAAGGACGCACGCTTAAATGTGTTGGACTGCTTGTACTCCTGCTCGGCGCCGATCTTCGCTTCCATTTCAATTACTGTTACCTCTCGTAATATCTTTATAGTATCGTTTCGGTTTCTGTCACCCTTCCCTGGTCACCCCCCCCCCCTTTCTTCCTGTCATCTGCAAATGTCTAGTCTGTACACTGATCATAACTACAGGTACATTGTGGCACTGACGTCGAACCTAAATTATACATATTTCCTTTTGTGAATGGGTAAGGAAAGAGTATGGTTTCGCGATAAACTATCCTACTACATTTTAGCTACTGAAAGAATAAAAACGAAGCTGCAATTCATTTTTCTAGTGTTTATCAAACTAAAAAACCCACAGGAGAGCTGTATTTTATTTTATTTTTTAAAGACTGCTAAAACCTGTTAAGGAGTACACGGCGGCTTACATTTTTTTTACCTTCTCGCTTACTTCTGCTATCCCATGCCTGCTGCTCGCTGCGTCGCGTCACCTTCATCCTACTATAAGCATCGTGTAGAGGATTTCTGTCAACATGTGTGTGTGTGTGTGCGCTTTTTTTTTTTCAGAAAACTAATGTGGCCAGAGCATTCTCGACTGCCCACCGCTTGCGACAGATTTGTTGAGTGGGAGGCGGTACTGTGAGCACCATACGACGGAGAAAAGACTATCTCGAGCAGAAATAAACATGTCTGAAACACAGCAGTTCAACAAATGGAAGAAACAATTTTTGCTGTGTCTGTTCCGTCGACGTATCTTCCATGACGTTTATAATGCGCGCAAAGTTCTTTCGAGGTGTCGTGGGGAAGCACTCTCTCTTTCTCTGTTTGTTTTTCTTCTCCAAAGAAGACCTTGGAGGTCACGGCCCCCTCATTTTCCCAGAACTCGGCCCGCTGCTCGGCCGCCCTTCGACCTAAGGTCACCAAATTTTAACATGGGTTAGAGGGAGGCCATACGCTTCTTATGAGACTAACGGCGAGCTTCTAGCGCAATTAGCCAAAAAGCGGCAGCGCGAATGGCTTTGACGTCGGTAGCGCCGACGCTAAGCGCTCAACGTTAGCGCCAACACCTTTGTGAGCGGCAGGGACCTCTCTTCTAATTAGGTTACAAATTTCGTAAAGATCCGATTAGGAGAACCGGAGATATCAATCTTTAAACGTCGAAAAGGGCCCTCGAGGCTGGATCGTATAGCGGGACAGAAAATTTCATGCTCGGCGGACCACGTGGTGAGTTTCGTAAAAACCGAATTTTGGAATTTTTTGCGGGCGAACCGCCATGCCGATCTCAAAGAAGCTTACATATATTATGCCGTTCTTTACACTCTTTCTCACGGTACTACTGTTGTGAAGATCCTTCCAGCGGTTCGGAAGAAAAAAGCTTAGCGTCGTTAGGGTTGGAGCCAAAACGGGCCGCGGACACGGACCGCGCCCGGAACTCGGCTCGTTGCTCGGCTGCCCTTTGACCTAGAGTCACCAAATTTTAATAAGAGTTAGAGGAAAAGTATGCGCTTCTTCTGACACCATTTTCGACGTTCTAGCTCAAACGGTTCAAAATCGTCTATGAAAATGGTTCCGATGTCGCTAGCGCCGACGCTATGCGTCAGACGTTAACGCCGACACCTTTGTATGCGTGACGGATCTTAGCTCTAATCAGGTCTGAAATTTCATAAAGATCGGGGCGGCCAAACTCGAGATATCGATTTATAAAAGTGCAAATTTTTCTGGCAAGATGCGTCGTATAGAACCTATACGATTCCGCGCTACGTCGCGGCGGTGCGTAGGCTCGCTTGCCGAAGGGATTGCGAGCCGGGGCCGTTCACCTGCACGGCGAGGATTCCCTAGCGGGCAGAGTACGGCGTGGGGCCACCGGCGCGCCGACTGTACTGTCCCCTAAATGGACGCGGATGGCTCTCGCGGCGGTACGTGCGCTCGCCTGCCGAAGGGGTTGCGAGCTTGGCGCTCGCTTCCCCGTGGGCCGTTCGCCTGCACGACGGAGATTCCCTGGCGGGCAGAGTACGGCGCGCTGTCACTGGCACGTTGGCTGTACTGTCCCCTTAATGGACGCGGATGGCTCTCGCGGCGGTACGTGCGCTCGCCTGCCGAAGGGGTTGCGAGCTTGGCGCTCGCTTCCCCGTGGGCCGTTCGCCTGCACGACGGAGATTCCCTGGAGGGCAGAGTACGGCGCGCTGTCACTGGCGCGTTGGCTGTACTGTCCCCTAATGAACGCGGATGGCTCTCGCGGCGGTACGTGCGTTCGCCTGCCGGAGGGGTTGCAAACATCGGCGCTCGCTTCTGCGCGTGCCGGGGCTTCCCGGGTGGTACACCCACGCTGACGGGCGCTCGCTTCCCCGTGACGCTACGGCGGTGCGGCTGTCCTACGGGCCAGTGCAAGCGGTACCCCGTGGGGTACGGGAGCCGGACTCTGCATGAGCCCAAGCTGAATTACCGGTGAATTCCCCTGCCGTAGGGAATCACCGTGGAACAAAGGTACGTGCACTTCGGCTATCGACCTGGTTTCCCGAAGCCTGCCCGGCACGATTCTTCCATGACGCTTATAATGCGCGCAAAGTGCTTTCAAGGTGTCGTGAGGAAGCACATACACACTCTCTCTCTGTTTGTTTGTTTTTATTCTCCAAAGAAGACGTTGGAGGTCACGAGTGCCAAGGACTCGCCTGTAACGTCTGCCGCTACTAGTCACTGAGAAGGCACAAGTGGGTCTCCCCTCCGTTCGCCAATAGCCTACTGAATGCAGCTACGACAAACACGCGACATCAGACGTGGGACACTTGATGGCAGATAAAGAGCGTGTGATCCACTCGTTGCGATCGCCGTTTCTGAACTCGTATAGCATAGATATTGCTTCGTGAAAATATTTTACGTCTTAGCTTTTATGCGCTTCTTATTGAACTATGCATGTTTTTGAGCGAAGGAAAATCTCTGGATGCTCGTTTAACCCATCCCAATATTCAACACATCCTCAACCTGAGACGTTTTATTCGCATGATATCGGAAGTTGTCGTACGACTGAACATAGCCAGTGTTTCGTGTCTCTTAGTGCTCGTGAGAACAACAGCAGTATTGCGACTACTCTGTGTTCCTGACAATAATATATGCAAGACCGAGTGTCCTCGTCAGTTCAAAAACCTCACGCGAAGGTATTATTGTGAAGGTTCCCGTTGTAACTTTTCTTGTAAGTATTAAACTTATTCGTTGAGCTTTACGGAAGGACCATCGCTTTGTGTTCATTGGAAAGGCTCACACATACTTCAAGTGTATTGCAGTTAGCAAGGATTCACGTTGTGTCCGTGTGTGTATCACGGTTCATCCGTGTTACGCGCGTAAGTATAAGAAGAGTACGGATGCACATGAGCAAGCAATATGATGTATCAGTTACACCCAAGCAATAAGTAAATATACAAACAGCACAGAACACATCTCAAAGAAACACAAATGTGATAACATATACACGTTTCAAGCGCAGTGTGTAAACATTCATGTGCAGTACATTCATAAGGTTCATTGTAACTGACTCCATATTTGGTGACATTGGCTAGAATAAAGTAGGATTTTCTTCCGGTTCTAAGCAGGTTTACTTAAATGTTCACAAGACATAATTTGTTCATATTTGTAGCGGTGAACAGATCGTACAATCATCGCGCCAGCAAACAGAGATAGCGGCCGCGCCTCTATCAGCGAATGATCGCACAGTTCATCCCGTATCGATATCACGTTTGAGACAAGCGAAACGTGTCTCATCTTCGCCAATCAGAAGGTGGGACTGAAGCTACAAAAGCGGCAAGCACAAGCTACCGCACGCAAAAAAAAAAGCTACTGCACCGCCAAGGAGGCGAGTTGTAACTTGCACCCGAAGTTGAAGTTGAAGTTGAAATAAAGAAAAAAACGGAGAGGTTGGTTTCCCCAGTGAGAAACCGGCTACTCCAGGGCGTTTAACACAGAAGTAAAAAAAAAAAAAAAAAATCTTATCCTCTGATCGTGGTCTGAAATAAACTGTCTATCGACGTGTTTCCAGCTTCTACATTTCACTACATATTTATTTGATATATACAAGCAGTAATTTTACATATTGCTGACAACACTGCACAAATACAATACGTATACAATGCTTTCGGCTACTACCATGCTTTCCAACAGTAGCAGGCGACCAAGAGCTTTTGGGTATGTTTACCGGCACAGCACAATATATAATACACTGAATTTACACAGTTAACTGCAAGGAACAACGACTAAAGGCAAAGAGACATGATGCTGGGGAGAAACAATAACAGATACTTCTGCCTTCTCCTTACTGGCCATTAGCCAAGGCGACGTTTGGCCACGGCTTAGCATGGGTATTAGTAAATTAGAAACGGGCTGTTGCCATTATGAAGTGGTATAGAGCGCTTTCGATATCTTTTTCACGGTGCCCTAGATGTAACCTTCCAAATGAGAGAATGGATGTGAGAGTGAAGGGGATTCAGCAACGGCAGCACGAAACCTCTATTACATTGGAGGGCCAGACGGAATATAGATGACATTCAATAAAAAATGGGGTCCGTTTCACTCACGCTGTCCAGTGCACAAAGTGGGGAGTCTCGACGGCCACATCGATGCAGGTAAAAGTTTATGGGCATGGCGAGGCATCTCGTTATCCACACTTCCTCACTGTGTGAGAAACAGCACTGCAGGCGCCACGGGAGAGCTAAGTGTTCATAACCCGCACGTGGCCGCTTGATGAATGTCAAGCGCTGCAGGCGTCGGAATTGAGCACGCAGGATGACAGAACGGGTAGAATAGGGCCAGCGAGGGACATCCTGTCCAGTTCGCCTGCCGACTCATTATAGGGTATGCCCCGGTGACCAGGGACCCAGGAGAAGATAATACTGCGCACGTGAGGAGGGGTAGTGCGTGATGACGGACGTAAGAGGATGCTGAGAAGGGCTCGTTCGGTCTGTCACCAAGGAAAGACAGTCTGGCAAGACTATCCGCCGTATTCACAAACGACCCTCGACTCGGCCCGTCTCCTCCACTCCCGCGAGTGGAGCGAACTCCCACTACTCCACTCGAGGCGTTGTTCTGTTTCAAGAACGCACCTCGGCATTTTCTCCGACGAGGCTGCCCTTGAAAATCCGTACTCGACTCGAATGAATAGCACGGGAACATGGGGACGAGAGTATAGAGGAGTGTTGCAACTGAAACGTCTGTATCTCCT
This sequence comes from Ornithodoros moubata, assembly GCA_029532675.1. Classification (NCBI taxonomy): domain Eukaryota; kingdom Metazoa; phylum Arthropoda; class Arachnida; order Ixodida; family Argasidae; genus Ornithodoros; species Ornithodoros moubata. The sequence goes on from JARGYV010085418.1 coordinate 16,109, forward strand.
ACTAAATGTTACAATTTCGGCAAGTGAATGTAGTGATCAACCTCGGCAAATGCGACGTGTACGATTTGGAGTCAATAACAAAAATTGGTGCATGGTTTAGCACTAAAACAAGCCGAAGTGCTTTCGCATCTGGCAACCACTACCGCCAACTCCCGTTTCCTCCGTGATGTTGCTGCCAGATGGCCCAAGCTCGCCTATTCCCAACGTCAAATGCTGACGGCAGACATCTTATGCCCACAATGTTGCCAAAGGAGAAAACGCTGCGGTCGCT
>JARGYV010085419.1:0-14574 GCA_029532675.1 Ornithodoros moubata
CATTCGGGAAAGACGGCCAACAAATTGAGTTTTAGTAACTGTTCTTTCGTTTTCCAGGAATCTGAACGCCTTTCAGAATCGAGAGATTTGCTGCTACTCCGTCTCGTGTAAGGAGCGAGACAACATTGACATCACCCTGAAGTGGCTCATTGACCACTCGAAATCGCATTGAGGTGGACATTCCAAATATTTGCCCTATATTTATGTGCGTGTTATATTTAAAGCAAACTCTTTTACTCGGGTCTTCTCCATTAGTGTCAAATAAATATGAATTTGCCATGCCGTGTCACAGCTGTTGTTTTTCTCTCGTTTAACGCACATTTGCACACACATGGCGCCACTTGCACATGTTTTGTTGAGGCAAGAGGAAAATGAGGCTGGAAAGAGCTGCTGTTCCATGTTATTATTATAATGTGAATAAAAATAATTTTTAATTATTGCAATTAATAAACTTTGAAAGTATTAATAATAAAAATAATAATCCAAACAAGTATGTTCACTCAGGATGTCTCCCCAAACAGAAAGCGAAACCATCCAAAGCAAAGAAGGCTGCAGATGACTATCCGAAGACTTATTTATCTACTTTTGACCACTCCATAAGCAACGAGAGGTATAAATACATGATCATGCAAGGATATGCTTTCATGTCTGCCTACTACACATGTGTGTGGCCCAGTCCTGTTTGTCCAGGTGCACCTTCCCACTTTCAGAGAACACTCGGACGGTGGCATCGTCGTCTGCGCTGTCTGGAATATCGGGGTGGCGATGTGTCGTGCGTCCTCGTACAGACGTCGAGTAGGGTGTAAGGAAGTAGAGGCAGACGTCGCCCGTGCTTGTGCGCACGGAAAGCTTCTCTGTTCGTGCCACAAGGAGGTTAACATTGCCTGAGGTTGTCAGCACCTCAAAGTTCCCCTCCATGCTACCTGTATAGAGATATTGACACTGTAAAACTGCTGTCAGTTCTGGGTATGTAAAAACATGTAAAATGTATGTCACTGTAAAGAATGGATTGTGCTATGTGATACATTTTAGACAGCATATAATCATGTAGCTTGTGTTCCCTCCAGTACATGCTGAATGACAGCATGGTTAAATTACATAATTTCCTGCTGGGTGCATACACTGCTGCGGCTTTTTGCCACGTCAGTACTGACTATGACTGTCACGAAACAGAGAGCCAAAAATAGCTGATTTCTCCAGTCGAACTGACTGCAGATGGCTTCTATGGCGACTTTTGGGATCTCGCCGTGCTACTACTCCCACAAGAATTCTAATTGGTGTCCACAAACATACTGGGAGCTAAATTTTTACGTGTTGTGGGAAGACGACGGGCCGTCTTCTACGAGAACAGTCTCTCGTGCGCCGCGATATGATCTGTGGCAATCTCCTGCTCGTTCTGCTCCTGAATTTTTGTAAAATTTTGCTGGAGGTGCATGCTGTGCAGGTGAACGGTGAAGACAGGCCGACTTACCGACACGTATGTCCCCTGTATTCAATGCGCCATGACCATGTAGTGTTCCCAGGTCCACGGAGCCCTTGCAGTGAAAAAGCAGGCTTTCCGTGTAAACTGCGTTCACTGTAGCTTTATCCGCATTGACTTCCGTCGTCCCTGAAACCAGGAGTCTCTCTGCCAAGAGCTCCTGATGAAGTCATTCGCTGGTTAAAAATTCACTTTGTTCGATAAATGAAAAACTGTTGTCATTCTGAACTGCACAAAATATTTATAGTTTATTTGTGGCATTATAGCTACTTGACCTTTATCACTATTTCATTTTTTGACAGGAATGTCGGCCACTATGGGATGATATTTTCAACTTGTAAGTCAATTTGTAGTTGTCGTGAGAAATGCTTATGGGTCATATGTCAAATATAATTTCCTCCCAACGCAATATTTCATTAGATGACTGAGGTAAGGCTGGAACTGCGATGTGGGCTGTTGCACTAACCGAGTTTCGTCCAGGCACCATGGGCGATTTTCAGTTTATATTTCGCTTAATTTGAAATGTTATGTTGCGGCCTGACTCAAACTGAGAATTCAACGAGAGTCTTAAGTCTAGCTATGGTTTCTTTTGACAAAAAAGAGAAACAAAGGTTGCCAAGAAAATGATGGGGAAAACCGAAGTTTTAGACACACTGAATTATACATCCAGTATTTTGCCAGCAGATGCTGACAGGGTATTAAAATTCTGGCATGTTGGCTTATGTATAGAGGGCAGATCTTTAGGCAAATGTGTAAATGATAAAAAGAACATTTCTAGGTGTTTCATGCATAAAAAAGGCATTTCCAACTCATTCAAGCAATATTTATAGCTGCCTTTTTTGCCTTTTCTTCAAATACATGCCTAAAATATGCCTAACACTTGTCTTTGCTAGTAAATATCACAGATTTCTGAATTACGGTACGCAAAATGTACCGTAACGTGCAAATAAACGTGCCCGAGCCCGTCAAGTCCAGGTTAGAAGGCAGAGCTCTGTAGGGCAATTTTGGGGAGGGATGGCAGGAAAGGTTAAAATTCCTTTAATACATAAGACTGTGGGAAGATGAGCAGTGCAGTTTTGTAGCAAAATTTCTAGTTAATATGTTTCGTCCCCAGTACGGTTCCAAAATAGGACTCGTAGGAATTTTACCTGCACTTTTAGTTTGACATCCCCCGAGAGCAGAAGCCCTCGGCACGTGACTTGAGTGGCATCCGCAGAGAGTGTCTTCGCCAGCTGTACATAAAGGGCACAATTATGTAGCTGCTACTTGGTTTTACTGCTATAATATAAGCATTTTTCTGATCCAACCAAAATGGATAACCCTTTAGCTGACTTACCCCGCGTACTTTGCATAACAGTTGCTTATTTAAAGCAAAAAAGAAAGGATGCCCATTTCCCTTCCAGAATTTCCTGCATTTCCCACTATTCACCTTAATATTGGACAAGGTCACAGTTCCTCCAGACAGCTGGCACTGGTCCAGCAGTAGTCCTTGCAGATGAATGTTTTGACCTACTATATCTAAGCCTGCAAGAACAAATGACCTTAGTAAGTATTAGTTTACTTTATTATTATTATTATTTTTCTTTTTTTTTTTTTTCCTTGCTGTGGACAAGCACAGGCTTATTTGTCCATTTAGAGTTCAGATGCTTTCTTTTCTTTTTTCTGAAAACTTTTTTTCTTAAAAGGGGATAGCACCATGCAAATACCAGTGCTCCTGCTAGTTTTTAGAACCTAACTAGTTCTTATGTTTCGTTTTACTTAATTTCGTGTTGGCACTATGAAGCAATTTCAATGAAACTAATGAGGTTTGTAATGACCGCGAGTAATCGATCATATCACAAATGACATATAACATGAGCTCCCCGCGTGGGTTATAAAAGCCACGTGAAACACGAAGAACATGCACATCCTTCATCCTTCTGCTGAGATACGCTTACTGGCCATAGATGGCAGAAGAACACTGCAGCAGGAACTACGTCTAGCGTGATCGAGCACTATGGACACTGTGTTGTCCTCCTGGCTCAAGCAGACGACAGGTTCCTGAGTGTCACAATCAGAAACGCGGATAGTAAGCGCTGTGTTCTCGCTCGGCTCCACACGGCACTGAGGCACATTCATCCGGAGAACACTCACTCCTTCGAATGTTCGTTGCCACACACTGTTATTGGTAGCACACGCACGGTAACTCTGTCGAGCCCACTGCCGCGATGTTACAAGCAGAAGACGACATGTAAACATACTGGAACATCAAACGGTAGCCCGCCTTAGTATTGTATAGTCCCTAGAAAATATAAGCACTATAGGATAGCGACCGCGCATGCAACGACCCGCTAATCGCGCCGTCCCGTGCTGCCGGAGGACGAACGTAAGTTTAGCGCAATTTAGCGGGTACATTGGATTTATTTTTCGCGCAGCGTGTGCACGAAGCCCCACGCAACGTTACCCCATGTAGCTTTCGCTTTTTGTGTTTGGTGTGCATCTTTTACACTCAGGACACGGTTCGGCTTGTGGCCGTTTGGAGGTTGTTGGCTATTTTAATTTTCGTTTCTAGCTTTGCGGCATGCAATGTCTGTCTTCTGCGATGAGACAACGAAATTCTGGCTTTTTCTAGTACTGTTAAATTTTAACTTCTGTTTTCTTTTACACGAGCCTAGTGGAATTGTAGTGTTTGATGTCATGTTTACCGGACCATACTGATATTTCCCGAAGAAATCACTTCACATTAAGCACACAATGCAATAGCAAATATACATTCCCTGTATTGGACCAACATGTATGCGCAGGCTGGAGCAGCAACACATGTTTATAGATTTGATTTTTTTTTTCTTATAGTTTATTTGAAAGTGTCAAAAAGTATCAAGGAACCTGCAACCAATATGTCCAGCTTTTATTTTGAGCATTCATGGTCATAATGTACATTCCTACGTTACTTAATGTCTTTCCAGTTGTGGACAAAATAAATAATCTTAAACAAAGGCACGTTGTCCAGCTTTTAGCCAAACAGTCATTCAATCGGAAGGTCAAAAGACCTGTGAGATTCACTTTATGAGTTTACCGTTCGGAACTTTTTGAATTGCCCTGAGCAGTGACAAAATGCACATAGAATGCGAGCGCAGCAAAACACTTCCGCACAGTCAATGTACCAATTGCAAAATATGTGACATAAAATATCTTTTGATATACACATGCACAGGGTGATGCGTCATAATGATTTATAACTTGCACTGGGCACGAGAGATTATGTCTCCTACTTTGTAAAGTGACCCATGGAAACCTAGCTGCACAACTGTGAAAAGTAGCACACGTTCTCAAAGCCTGGGGTGTAAAAAATTGATGCGTTTTACAATATGTACACGCATTTCAAAAGATTACCGAGTTGGTAACTGCTACTTTGGCCCGAAGTTGGGGCCCACCTTGCTCCCCGTATTATGCGAAATAAATACATTGTCACTAGGTAATGCTGAGATATTTTCAGGATGCCTGTCTCGTGCACAAAAACATGCACACACACACAAAAAAAGCGAAAAGTACTAGCGCTGCCTAAGCAACAACAAAATGCAGCTGGATAAGGCTAGAAAGAAAAATAATCATGAGTCTGTCCTCGCCTTTACATCACCTACATCAACAAGGAGATTCGTATAGAGTCCTCTAAGCTCGTGCTTCAGAAGCTTGTAAGAAAGTGTCGACAACCCGTCATTATCATGATGTTCCCGCAGTATTTCGTGACGAGCCGGGTTAGGAGCTGCTGGGATGTGGCTCAGGGCAGAGTACATGGACAACTTGGGTTCCCATCGGACAATGTCGAGTCCCGCTTTCTTAACGCGTGCGGCCAGATCGTCGTCCTCCCCTCCCCAGCCGAAGAAGCGATTGGAAAAACCTCCAAGGGCTTCAAAATGTTGCCGATGCATGGCGACTACCCCGCCGAATAATTCTGGGTAGGGCAGGACGTAGCGGAAGCTGTCTAAGGCCGCACACATGTGCCGTGGGTGACGGCCGCACGCGTACAAATTAGCGCCGCTTTCTGGCAGAAGGTCGACGTCGTGAAAGACAAAGCAGCAGGCGTCGCTAAGCTCTTTCGTGGCTTCCGCAAAGCCGATGTTGAAAAGTTTGGCCCTGTTGAAGTCGTGCTCTGCACTCTGTTCGATGACGTAGATGGAATAGTCGAGTAATTGGGACTGTAACAGCGGGTGTATGTGCTGGAGGAAGAGTGCGAGGTGCATAGCGCGATCACGGTACGGCACTAAGACTACGAGACGCTGTTGGGCACGGCAATGCTTTGGACGCCAACGGCCTCCTGGCTCCACTTCGCCGGCTATGCGGTCAAGGAGCGTCTGATTGACTCGCCGGCTTACACGCAGGTAACGGGGTAAACCACTTGGTACGAGCGGGCATAGTGGCAACGTGCTTGGCTCCGATAGCGGACAGGTCCATAGCTCTTTTTCCATGGCTGAGATAGGTACATAAATGGTAGGACGCCATGTGGGACACCGAAGTGCGGATATTGTTAGAAGCAGCACTAGCAGTGTCATAAACCATTCCATGGAGAAGTGGGGCTCAGCATGTTTCATCCAACGCAGAAAATGCATCAAGTGTAGGCGAGTCGTACGTATCATCCTTGTAAAAAGTGTCATAGTACTTTCATGTATATGAGATTCTTGTCATCCCCTCCGAGGATTGACCGAAATAAAAATACGACGGCCGCACACGTAGGTGCGGCCATCTTGCGAAAGACAGCTTTGCACCTAGCGGTTGTAAGTCACAAACATTTAGGATATTTAATACGGAAACGTTCGCTGTTTATCTAAATTATTAGCGTATTAAAATATTAAATACATCTAGAAACTACAGTGATACCTAATAAGGTCAATGACTGTTCTTTCTTCTGACTTATGTCTGGAGGAGAAAACCGGTCATGGTTGTTGAAACGCGTGGAAGGAAAAGCGAAACTGATACGTACGACGAAAAACAGTTTATGGCGTCACCTCCAAAGCCGTGGGAGCAGAGCTGGGATAAATCATATCTTGCCGCCATGCGGCCAGCCGGGGATTTCGGAAATCTCAACAGTTCCTCTTCCTTGTAAGTGTCTCGCGGTAGATGTTGTGGGCAGGTTGCATGTTGCGTGTCACTTGTCCGATGAATATTAATTGGTCTAACTCTTGCCTTGTCATTTGGCATGTACCAATTACCTAACGTAATCCTTTCATAGTCGCAATGAGAACATAGTTCCTGTACCCGTGTAATCAGTGTCTGCGTCTTGGTACATAGCTCGGTTGATTTTGACAGGCCTTTTAGTTCCTTACTTTCCTGTTTACTAGGAAGTAGTCCGCGGAGGGCCAGAGTAAGGTCTTTTGAATGAATTTCAATTTTCAGCACATGTTCTGAAGAAATGAAGGCTGATCTTATTTCCTGGCATTCAATACATGCAACAAAAGCAATCTTAACAATCCTTTGTGTCGTGTAGCGTACTTGCGTGTGTACACGTTTACCGGGAGAGCCAGCTATGTACGTATCACATTTTGATCGAAGCGGAAAATTATAAGGAGAGGCGTCTGACTTCAGCTTTCTGTGTAATTTTTGCATAAGTAGCCTGGAGAGTGGAGAAAAATGAACAATACAAAAACAGCAAAATTATACAAAAAATACAGATAAAACTTCAGAGGTGGCTATCACTGAAAACGAAAAAAAAAAAAAAAGAAAAGTTGATTGGGCACATCCTTCTGTTTATTCGCACTCGTCAGAATGTGTTATATTTTGCTGACTTATTATATATAAAAATATTAAACACTTTTTAAAACACTTTTCATTTTTGCTTGAATGCTGAATTCTTTTAGATCCAGTGACACTGTTGGTGGAGGGAATGCATCAGCCCCACCTGTACCCCCACGACCTGACACATATAGCACAAACCTGCCCTTGGGAACCAGTGGCTATGGGATGTATGGACATGGCTACAGCAGCCTTTATGGAGGAAACTACGGCGCATACGGAGGTGGCTACGGTGCATATGGCGGCTATGGAGGATACGGATCTTTTTACCCGTGCGTCCTCGTCAGAACTTTCGTCCTATTCTAGCCTGCATAGATCAGTAAGCAGCTATTGTCCGCGCAGGAGCCGGTGGGGATCTTCGGCCGACGGTCCACTGGCTCGTATGGCAGAACACGGGTCACGACCAGCGTTCCAGTCGGTGGAGGCCTTGGTGCAAGCATTTGGCTCGGTGGCCATGATGCTCGAGTCCAGTTACCATGCCTTGGTGACTTCGTTCAGGGCAGTGGTTGGGGTAGCAGACCAGGCATCCCGGCTCAGGGAGTCCCTCGGCAGGATAATTTCCGCCCTGGCCTTAGTACGAGCGCTACGATGGCTCGTGCGACGTACTCTAGCCATGCTAGGTGACACAGATCTCTTGTGACGGCTACTGTCTTATACAGAATTTTCTGCGCCTTTCAGGTCTTATGAACGAGGCCAAGTTTCACGATAGTTCCCCTGGCAGCGTGCAGTCGGGTAGTGGCCCCTCGGCCTGGCCCGTGGTGATATTTTTGGGCTTTGTGGTTTGCGCTCCTTGGCTTCTTTGGAAAATGGTGTCTTCTGCTACCTCTGCTGCAGGTATCCAAACAGCCGAGTTCTATATTTTTGACAAGTGCCGGAACTTGAGAGTGGCTTGACACACCATGGCAGTGTTTATCGTATATTTGAATGCTTCTGAAAATAACAGCGGTTGCCTCAGTGTGTTGTTTGTGATAAACAAGTGCAGCAGCAGGAGCCAGTAAACATTTCTGTTCTCATGCACTAACAAGCTTTCGGAATAGGGATTGCTCTGAGACACTTCGAAGTAATTTAGATGTGCGAGTCAGCCGATATTGAGCTGACTTTGAAAGTTTATTCCACTTTGTGCTCATGGCATCCTAAAACTGACAGATAGACAAAGTAATAAATCGGCAGTGACCAAATCTAATCTATTACTTCATTATGGCACATTGCTTTTTATTTTTCGTGTAGTGCAATCATATGAGCCTACTTACGATCGTGCCAGATTTCTCCAATTTTGTTCACTGTCACTTTTGAACGACTCGAGCATTGTCCCCTTGAATGTACAGGACAATGGGCAAGCGGTCAAGACGACCATTACGCAGCTGTAGCCACGTTCGACTTTGTGGCAGCGAGTAATGCTGAACTGAGCCTGCAAGCGGGGCAAGAACTACGGCTGGCACCGAGAGGTAAGGCTTTTTTTTAATGGTGGGACGGAATACTCATGCGGTCCTTGCCTCGCAGAGCTGCAACCTGCGGTAAAAGGATGGCTTTTGGCGAGTGTCGATGGAGAAACGACCGGACTGGTGCCTGCAAACTACGTACGTGTGCTTGGACCGCGGAAGGGCGAACCTTCGCAGCCCTAGTAGCGTTTTCTTTCTATTTCTGTAAATAACTAACTTGAAAATGTTGTAATATAATTAAAACGACGAGCTACGGTCTCGTAATGTTTTTATTGTACAAAAAGTTGCAAAGCACTCGTCATACGAGCAAGGCAGGCACGGTAGAAGGTGTTATCTGCCAATGATTTATGTACAGGTGGCTTATGCTGTTATGGCAGTGATGAAGCAAGTGCTTTAAAAATGTCCAATGGATGGGTGACCGTAGGTGCAGAACGCCTTTGTGCGCATCAACGTGTGGTCCTCGTACAACCGTAAGAGGGTTGAGGTAGGTGAGGGGGAAGAAAAAAATAGACTGCCAGTAACATGCCACTGTTGGCACTAACATGAAGGAGCTTCATAACAATGTGTTGGCTGGACACACACAAGTGTAACAACAGCGGGATAATAAATAGCAAAAAATGAACAGCCATATTATTTAAAAAAGGTCGCCCCAAGTTTAGCTGCCGCGTTGCAAACGTGTTCCTAGAGCTGCTAGATGCATTTAGCCTTTTGAGTGTATGGCACAGAGCAACAGCACCCACATAACAGTGACGTGTCCTCGGTCAATACTGCATCGGTCTCGTTGTACGACATGACAGATCTAACTCTTCCAGTAGCGTGACGACGACTGTACGTCCAACAGGAGGCCAGTGGAAGCGTCGGGAAAGCATTTGCCGCAGTAACCACCACAGCGGCCTTGGATGACTTCTCCAGCCTGAAATGTCACCACAACACCTTTACTACCTTCATCCAACAAAGCAAATGTTAGAAACGACGGAACTCCATACACGACTACACACTCAACTGACAGAAGCAACTGACAGAAGCGATAGGGTACAGACTGTTTTGAAAGATACATTTTGCAGATTTGGCTTCAATTTAATACCACATGAATAATGTTCTGCTTTGCTGAGATTCCAGGAACTTTACGAAACCGAAAGCGTGTTGCAAAGCATAGCGATTACTTGGAGGAGCCCCGACAAGATTTTTCGGTACCCCATTTTACGACCACATAATAAAGATACACCACCACGTACTCACGAGGTCAAACGGTTTCCTCCAAAGGCTAGTATTTATTTCACTGCACTATTTTAAAGATTGCGTTTCAGACGGCTCACGGCATCTCGGCCTGCCGCCTGGCTGAGAAAACGCGCTCCCTGACGTAATCTCCGACGTCATCGGTAGGAGCTGGCCGTAGGCATTGGCGGTTCGAGGGTGTGATGTCATCGGTAAGAACTTCGCCACTCCCCTCAATATGGAAGAGTTTGAGAGCGTAAATTAGGTTGAGATTTCCGGCTAATTATTTGCACTGAAGCGCTGCTTTTATCTCTCTGCAAATGTGATTTTACGATTTATCTGTTGATGCTCTCCGATATACAACACAAACAGAGGGGTCGAAAAAAATCTTGTCAGGACTCCTTTAAAGGGGCACAGAAGAGTTCTGTCTTCTGAATCACATGCATGTACTTTAGGGGATGCTAAAGGCTCGTTTAGGACGTAAACGGTGTTCACAACTATGTATTCAGTGTATGGAGACCGCAAAATACGTCCTATATCGCAAGGCGTATACTCCCTCACAGGTGCGTGATGAGGTCCCAACATCACAATGACGTAGTGAAATGCAGAGCGACGTCAAAAGCGTTTCGGTTGTAGTTCGAAAAAGAACAATGCACAATTCTCTGCATAATTATCACTAAGTAACGCATATGCCTCTTTGCATCTTGTCATGATCAGTATCGCTCCGCGCGGGTGACAGCGCAGACTGCTCTGGCTTTGCAGCAGTTGACTCGTACAGTACATATCCTTACGCCACAATGCTATTGGCTTTCTCGACTTCTATGTGCGTCGAACGTATCACCCTCAGTAAAGAAGGAGAGAAGATGGAAAGCTTCATTTCCAACTTCAGGCAGGTGCTTCTCGCGTATGGTGTGGTATATGGGCCCTGTTCCTTTTACATTGCTTTCAGAGTAGCGGCACTTTGCGTATTGTGAAAAGACACTGGCGCACTTCAACACCCCCTTAAAAGGCGAGTAACATTTCTTTGTAGTATCTGTTATGTCCATTTTCTGGTAAAATTTTGTAAACACAAAGTCCATGAGAGCAGTGAGACATACCATTTGGAGAATATAAAGCGGGTAGGATTCCCAAAATGCAAAATTTTGCTTTTGTTGCACTTCAAAAATTAGCCAGCTGGTCCCATCTCATCATTTACGCATAACAAAAACCAGTGAACGACAAAACCGAAAAAGGGGGAAGCATGTCGGGCCAAACTGTACCTCAAGCCGTCTGATGGCAACGGTTGCATGGGCACCCTGGGTAACCCACGTGGTCCGTTGGTCAACGGTAAAGCCGGTGTCGGAGAGAGAGACAGAAAAGCGTCCCTGAGGGCAGTGTGTCCTGCTGTAACAATCTCCAGATTCCGCAAAGCCTACGGGCCGACCGTGTAGAGTGCGGCTGTACGTCAGGTCTTGCACTGCAACGGGAAGCAATGGCAGAAAACCTCTCGCCGTTATCCGTGGGTTTACTTACGGTCCACCTGCAGGGTGGTGATGTTCAGCGCTACCTTGGAGAAAGTGGTGAGCCCTGCCGGGTAATCATCCACACAGTCGCAATAATCGACTCGAGCGCCACCATAGGGACAAGTGTCCGGGTTGGCGAGTCTGCGGAAGGAAGATATTTCTGACAATTTATAGGCCTGTTGCATAGATACTGCGAGCAGTTTGTTGCTGTTGGGACGTCTGCTAGATTAAATTTTGATGTAAAGTGACGGTATTCTGCTACAGGAATGCATGCTTTTGGTCAATACACTCTCTTCAAGCGATGTCACCGTTGGCAACACTAAATTTATACATAATATTTGTTTCTTTTACATATGCACATTAAGGGATATGAAACATCACATTTACGTTACTGGTAAAACTGAATAACATGAAACGTGCACTGCTGAGGCCAATCTCACACCTTATACATATGTTATGTTGTCATGAGACTTCTTGTGTACAATAGGTGGCCCAGAACTACCCAAAGAATTGATAAAGTTTTGACTGCAGCTGATAAAATTCAAATGCATGACTCTTCCTATGACTGAGACATGCCCACAGTTCACTAGTTATCCAGCACTCCCCATCTCTTTGAATAATCCTGATAACGCGTAATTACGTACTCCACCACCTTAGTTTTTCCTCCAGCATTTGGAAATTTTCCACTAGTCCGTTCTTTCTCTTTTTTTCATATTAGGTGTCGGAGAACCCAATTACTGCGGCATTTTTAGGAAAACGAATTTGCCACACAGCTTGTAAACACTGTATACCCAGTGCACTTTTCGTTTCCTTTCGGCCGACCCCAAGAGTTCGTTAACCATTACAAACCTTTTCCCATAAACCTCAGAGTAATTGCTGCTTTCTCCACTGCTGAGAGATATGTACTCCTGAGGACTCGTCGTGTTCATCCGGCCACAGTAGAGGGAGACCGCACGGCCGCGGATGTAGATCTCCTGCTCCCCATCTGTTCGTACACCCATCCGCTCCTGCAGCTCCTGACAGCTTAATGCCCCACCTGAATACAGGCAGACATACTTATGTGCAGCCAAGCAACCATTACTACCCAGCAGGCAGGGCACTCACAAGGTCGCAGGAAGCACTTCCTCTTGCGTCCCAGTTTCCGCTTGAGTGGGGTTCTGCACTTGGACTTGTGCACCTGCTTGCCCTGGCTGTTGTAACAAAGCAGACGACGTTTCTGTCGTCCACGACCACAGGCAACAGAGCACTGGAGCAGCAATGCAGCATGGCATTAAGCACGTGAGACACGATCGTGCACTGTATGCTCTACTCACAGCAGACCAAGGCCCCGCCTTCCAAAACACTCCATCCTCACAGTATCCCACGTGGCACGGACGAGTGGATACGGGCTGTGCTGCAGCAGGGCAGCTGCTAGACTCTACTGGGCTGGGATCCAACCATCCGTGCGTGTTAACACGATGACAAGTCACCCTCCGCACTTGCATTCCTTCACCGCATGTACGACTGCACTGCAGACGAAATCAGCAGGATGCCACGAGGTTCACTTCAACGTTTCACTGGTGCATAGAGTACACTAATGATAGATCATAATGAATGTGCGAATCCGTTTGTTCAAAATAAGGCCCAGCAAACTTGCAACAACACGACTTTAACCCGATGACTTTGCAGCATAGAATTTACCTCCGACCAATCCCCAGTTCTCCATGTGAAAGGGCATGGCTCTGGGGCACAGTGGCGCACAACACGTGGTCGTCTTTGGTTGGCGCACCACCTCTCTGCCAGTGGGCGGTTCCCTCTGTCCACGCAGTCTACTCCGCGCGTCTGGGATCCTCCTCCACAGGTCGCACTGCACTACCAAACGAAGGGACACAGGTAAAAAACAAGGTGGCATAGCGCGGTACATTACAGGTACTATGTACAAGAGCTAATATTGTCTAAGCTAAGATGCTGTCTTCTGCAGCCAGAGAGGACAATGCCTGAGGCCGCTACCAAAGAAAAGTTGGGTGAAGAGGTGACAGGTAGAGAGGGAGAGGCAGGACATCCGAGGGTATTTACCGGGCTAGAGGAATAATTGAGTGAATGCATCTTATATCGGACAATGCACATTGAGGGGGAGGGTTTAGAGATAAGATCAGAAAACCTTATTTTTAAAAAACTATTTTTTTACACCGCCACGCGCAATTTTAGTGCTTTTCTTATTCGACATGATAAATTCGCAATACCTAATAAAAATTAGATTTTTCAATTTTTACTTCTTCATCTGAATTATCTTCATATATTATATCAATATCTTCATTCTGCATCTTCAAATATTACTGCATTCACACAGGGCTGCTACACAGGGCATTTGCTGCATCAAATATGAATAGAATATTATCAATATTTGTACTCAGGTTGATCTGACACTCTTCGATTTGCGGGTATTATAACTAATATCTTCGAATACTTCAGATTCCCTGAACACAAAACTAGAGCCACAGTTGGCTCACCAATGTAATTGCACACAACTTTTGAGTCCCGTTCGCGAGTGCACGTGATGACGCTGCTGCAAATCTCCTCACGCGTACCCTGATCAGTGGTATCTTTGCCACCTCTCTCTCCCCAGAATATCGACACCGAATTACAAGAATGAGGAAAAAAAAGAAAAACACATGTGCCCAATTTTCGCGACATGGGTGAACACAAAATGAAGGCTTCGAGCACTTGACTGAGAAATCTAAGCCAAAGACGTTTAGAAAGCAAAATAGATACAAAGTTTTTGCTGAGAAAGAAGGCGAGTGGGTACATTTCACAGGTGACAGTTTCCAGCATAGAAGCAAAGACTCATGCCACTGGTTCAAATGAAAATGTTTAGCAGTTCGACTAATGTTAGTTTACACTGAATCGATATTCCCTGCTGCTGGAAATCTATTTGGTTTGTACAAGGAATGCCATCCCCAAGAGCAAATGGAGCCGTTTTGTTTTGTTTGCATAATGCCTTGTACAGTGAAACCTCTCTATCTGGGACACCACTGGTCGCTGTCTTGTGTGTCCCACTTATGGAGGTGTCCCAGTTACGGAAAATGAAGAAAGAACCAGCTTTACAGAAACCATACCGATTTTATTTTCAACGCTCGTCTTGCGACGAAAAGAATGACGTTATCGTTTTCTGTGTACTGTGCAGTCTGACATG
>JARGYV010085421.1:0-12332 GCA_029532675.1 Ornithodoros moubata
TACGGAACCGAAAACCGCGAGTCGCTAGCGCCACTCTGGGCTGAGATATTTAGGTCCAAAGTCAACAATAGCTGATAGGCCACCCTGTACGTGCACAATGAACAGCGCTAACAGCGACATGCACATCCAACGACATTTGGAGGTCAATAATGTTCTTATTTTTCTTCTAAGGTTATTACTTGTACACAGTCATGCTGAAGCAGGCCCGTATGTGAACATAACTGCTTTCGTTTCATTGAGCGTCTTTTTGGAAGAATAAATGCGTGCAAGCTCCAGGACACGTGCGTTGCAAAGCGTTTTACCGCTCTTTCCACTAAGAGAGAACGATTCCTTGCCGATAAGACCGGCTGTTTGTCACCAGGGCTAACAGGTGAGAAGGTTCCTGCTTGCTGTGTTCAGCATGTGGGCGGTTTCATTCAGATTCAGGCAGAAGGCAGAAGAAGATGATGCAGGCAGGCCTGTCCCCTTTGGGTAATTGATTTTGTTCATTCATTTTTGTACGATAGACCCATCTCTGTCATCAACAATGACATGCGTTTTATCTGACAGTACGCAGTGGCTCGCGATATAAAAAATGGAGGGTGCGAGGTGCTGCAGTACAGGTTTTTTAAAACGGCATTTCTTTTTTCAAACTTTGAAGTGGCTCCTGCTGGCACCTTAGTTATCATCTTCACGAAATTATTACCGTGTAGTGTGTGGGTAGTGGGCTTGCATACCACATAAAAATCTTTCAGCTGCAATAAATTTGTAATTAAAACCCCGCAAAAACGCTCTATTTTTCATTTTGCGCTCTATTTGTTTGCTCTTTTGTTTATACAATATTCAAAATACTGAAAGGAGAAACACACCAAACGACTCCTGAATGTTCGCTCTCTTCAGTGACATTCACAGTATGAACGTGTGATCTGGCCTTGAGTCGCATTTTCATTAAAAAGCGAGGGTATGTACCGTAAATTTGCGAAAGTTTCTAGGTTTTGTTTCATACGATCACACTTCTACATGTTTTAGTATAGGCAATCACCCAAAAGGTTTAGTGCCCCTTGAAAGCACTGATAACACTAAAAGGCTGTCAACCACAAAGCAGCTGCTATGATATTCGATAAATAAGCAATGTGACTTTTTTTCGTCGTTTCTTTTCTCTTGACGACACCACCTTTCAGACCGATAGGATTCCTGTGGCAGTATTCCCCCTGTTGCGACGAATAACAAAAGAGAGACGACGGCCTTTAGCACACAATGTACTGAAAGTCGGGTGCATTACGGGTGGTCGCCATGTGTCTTATCTGTTTGTCGCTGCCTTTCTGATGTGCCGCGAACCACAAAAGCAACCTTGAACCAACCCAGTCTACCCCTATTGCACCCGAGTTGCAGTACATTGTGCTGCTTGGAGCTACTTTCCTGCACAAAACTAGACTTGTCGCTTGCGGAATGTATTGAACCACTTAGCACACGCCAGTACCGACGAAGCCGTTGCGCAGACGAAGCTGCGTTAAATTAGAGGGGTAATTTAGTACAACGGCACTGCTTTACTATGCGCGAGAGCTGCTCGTTTCCGCTCTGTAGTTCCCACAAAGCACCCAGGGCTGCACCGCCGTCTGGCCTCGGGCGCTACCACGCTATAATCCCGAGAAAACTAAGGCATCGAGGGGATTGAGAGAAACATCTCACAGAATAATAGTACGCACTCACAAGCTATGATGTAGCGGACGACGGGAATAACGTCTTACTCTCCCATCTTCTATCAAAGTTCGAGGTACACAAAAAAAATTGACACTCCCGCTCCGGATGAATGTTCGACATAATGCGCACTGGGAACGGCGAAACCCGCGCATAAAGATACACATAAAAACTAAAACGAATTAACAAAAGGCACTCAGCTACAAACGCCTTCCCATAAATAAACAGCATACTGACAGTTGATTTTTTCTTTCTTGTTCCCTACACTATAATGACTGTTCCCTTGTCCCCCGCATCTTCATCTCCGTATATACACAAGCTGCGACGCCCACATCAATCGATATGCTTCCCGCGAACTGATGATGTGTTGTACTCACTGTAGATCCGGTTTTCCAGCGTAGTTCACGAATGCCCCTACGTACACTGAGAAAAGGGAGACAAGAACGCAAAAGAGAGCGATGGGCGCCAGCTTGGAGACGAAGGCAACGCCGATGAACACGACGAACGTCATGATCACCAACAAGATGGAGCCGTATGTGCGGAAGTTGTGGTACATCACTTCTTGATCTTCACGGAAATCTCCGTACAGCGACATGTCGGGAACCAGATAGTTCTATATAGCAGAAAAGAGAGAAGCATATTTTCGAGCATTTCCACAACGCTGAACTTGACGCTCCCCAGGGGGGTACACAATTATCTTTCTACGCTAATGACCGTTTGTTAATCAGCCGCACTTATCAGCTGGAGTTCTATGTTGTTCGTCCTTGGCCGCACGATTTTTTCCGGTAAGGCAAGTGCCCCTACCCTAGCAGCACAATGTACTGAAAGTC
Organism: Ornithodoros moubata; assembly: GCA_029532675.1. Taxonomy (NCBI): domain Eukaryota; kingdom Metazoa; phylum Arthropoda; class Arachnida; order Ixodida; family Argasidae; genus Ornithodoros; species Ornithodoros moubata. The sequence continues at coordinate 2,508 of JARGYV010085421.1, forward strand.
GGGTGCAATAAGGGTGGTCGTCAGGCGTCTCATCTGTTTGTCGTTGCCTCCCCTACGTACTGCAAGCTACGAAAACAATCTTTGTCAACCCATCCACCTCTAATGCACCCCTCTTTCGGTACATTGTGCTGCTTGGGTAGCAGCGCAATGTACTGAAAGTCGGGTGCATTAGGGGCGGTCGTCAGACGTCTTATTTGTTTGTCGCTGTCTTTCTGACGACATGCCTGGAACTACAAAAGCAACATTGAACCACTCCTATTGCACCCGAGTTTCAGTACATCGTGCTGCTTGGGGTCTAATATCTTTTTCACAGAATCAAGATAACGTCGCAGTCGGCATTCAACGTGAGCAACAAAAGAAGAGAACGAGAACATAAACGTCGCCCAGTTGCGCGATAGCATTCAATTACGCAGCAACTCCAACCAGCAAGCAAGTCGGTGCTGACGACACACCCAGATGGGTACAATGATTGCAACGTTGCAGCATCACAAAGTAATGTCGTAACGCATCACAGCTGTTCCGTGAGTGTACTTCCCGCTGGAAGAGCACGCAAGATGCAAAAATGGGCACCACTCATCCTTCCTCTGATGAGGTTCGTGCGATGACGTCTGGCAATTACGTCTGACGTCGCTGCAAACGTAAGAGGGGATGCTGAGAAGTTCCTGGCTTTGCCCAGAAAGAAGAGAGTCAGGGTTATGATGTTACGCATTTATTCAACATATTCTCCCCTGAGACTGATGCACTTGGTACAGCGTACTTGCAGCTCTGCTACGCCGTTCAAATAGAATTCCTGGCTTGGCTTCAAACTAGTCCTCAGCAGCATGTTTGACGTCAAGTATGTCCTCAAAACGTTGCCCCTTCAGGTGTTTCTTCAAGTTCGGGAATAGATAGCAGTCCCAAGGGGCCAATTCAGGTGAGTAGAGGAGGTGGTGAACCAATTGAAAACCCAGGATGTTCAATTCTACAGGGACCATGTTGGACGTGTGCACAGGTGCCATCGTCCTGCAGCGAAATGATCCCTTTGTCAACTTTCCACGGCGTTGCATCTTAATTGCAGCCTTCAGTTGGTTCAGGAGGTTAGCATAATACTGTCCGGCGATACTAGAGCCCTGAGATAGGGAGTCCACCAACAGAACACTGTCTTTGTCCCAGAAAACGGACGTCATGACTTTTTGGTCGATTTCCGGAGCTCAACTACTACTGCCACGGGGACCCACTGGTGGCGCCATTCCTTTAACTGTTCCTTGGTTTTAGGATAATTGATGTGAAGCAAGGATTCATCCTCAGATACCAACCTAATCAAGAAGTCATGTGCAGCCTCAAAATTAACCAAAATGGCTTTGGATGCTCCAACTCATTCCTTCTTCGTTCACAAATTTCGGCACCCAATTCGACAACAAGCTCAACACGCTCCCGTGAGATGCCCAACATCTGGACTATTTTTTGCGGATATTCGCCGGTCCTCAAGAATCAGCCATGGACAGCATCGTAGGTTGCCTGGTCAGTTGAGGTTGGGGGCGCCAAGTGCGGAGCTCCTCTTCAACGGTTAAATGCCGAGCTTTGAAACAAGATATCCAGGTTTTGACAGTGCTGTAGGAGGGACACTTCTTCACTAGTGTTCGTGACATCTCAGTGTGAACGTCCTTTGCTGACTTTGCCTGGAGAAGCAAAAACTTCATGACGGCTCGTAACCACAACGACGTGAAACTTGACTTGTGCCTCTGCCATCACAGCTTCTCATAAAAAAAAAAAAAAAAAGTTGTAAGAATCGTAAACACCTGACATTTGCATACTAAGACACTGAGCTTTCATATCGCTTTTCTATTTCTTCAGGAAGGGAGTAAGAACAGGAACTTCTCAGCTCCCCGTCATATGGCAATCATTACGCAGATTTAGAGCCCACTATCTGGAGCGACTGCATATATGCCCAGCTGCTTCCTATCGCAAACCGAGTGACATCCCAGGCAGCAGAATGTACTGAAAGTCGGGTACATTAGGGGTGGACGGTTGCTCTTGCCCCTAGCAGCACAATGCACTGAAAGTCGTATGCATTAGGGGCGGTCGTCAGGTGTCTTATCCTCTTTGTCGCTGTCTTTCTGACGTAAAGCGGCTTTGATTCATCTGTTCACCCCTATTGCAGCCGAGTTTCAGTACATAGCGCTGCCTGGGGTAGTTCGCAGCAATTCATGGAGGCAGCGAAAAAAAGATACCTGACGACCACCCCTACTGCACCTGACCTTTCAGTACATTCCCAAGCAGCACAATGTCCCTAGTAGCACAATGTACTGAAAGTCGGGTGCAATAGGGGTGGTCGTCAGGTAGCTTATCTGTTTATCTCTGTCTCTCTTACATACCGCAAGCTGCAAAAGCAATCTTGATCAACCCGTCCACCCCTAATGCACCTGACTTTCAGTACATTGTGCTACCAGGGGTACTGAAACTCGGATGCAATAGGGGTGGACGGATGTATCAAGGTTGCTTTTGAAGTTCGCGGCACGTCAGAAAGACAGCGATAAAAAGATAAGACACCTGACGACAGCGGCACATGACTTTCAGTACATGTGCCGCTTGGGTTGTGCTGCTCGGGATACCGAAATGCGACGGTGTAAATCGAAAAAAAAAAGAAAGAAAGAAAAAAAGGAAATATAAATAAGACATCGACCAATTGCAGGACGCGTTTTATCGCCACGTTGAAGATCCTCTAACGGCAGCACACGTTTTAAAACCACGTGTTTTAAGGTGTTCCCTGTTCCACGCGTGTTTAAATTCCAAACTGTGCTGCATGTCATTTGTAAAGAAAGCAGTCCTGCGGCTTCTGATAAGGCGTTTCTATTATCACACCTCTGCTTTCGAGTATCACGGTAGACCATGTCTCTTGCTATTTTCACTGCGTCAAGACAAAGCCACACAGGCACCCTGCTAATAGACCTCCAGATATTTGAGAAATTTGCTTGACGAAGTAAATACTGCGTGAATCAAGAGTCTCCGAACTGAAGCTAAAGCCATAAACTATCAGCGACCCTCCTACTCCCAGTGCGGACTGAAGCCCCCCCGTTCACTGTTATGTTAGCACAGCTGGCAGTGTTCAATCAGGAAGAATCTGTACTGCGCTCATTCCTTGACTATTCGGCTAGCCTGTAGTCACATGGCTGAAATTGGGCGTCCATCGACTCACAATGAACACTTATGGTCCCATTTATTTGAAGATGGCGCGAACGCGTTTGGCATCTACACACTATAGCTTTCGAACCAGGGCTGGAGAGTAATTTCAGTACTGCAATGAATGAAATTACAATAATGAATTACTTTTTAATGAGTAATTTGTAATCTAATGCATTACTTATGACATTATACAATTTGTGATGAAATTTAATTACATTCTGACAGTAATTTTAGTGACATTACTTTTTTACAAAAGAATCGAGCATATACGGGTGAAAGATAGTTGGAAGGTCAGAGAATTCCAACGTCCACTCTGGATGATGACGCGCGTAATTGGCAAATGGAAGGTCAGCGGCCTTCGATCAGGTTGCCTTAGTTAGGATACTCAACAAACAAACGTTCCGGTCATTACTTATTAGTCATGGGTAGAGGAACATTGTGGGTTTGTCCCAACCTCCGGACAAAATTCCTGCTAGAGACGAACCCTTCCTCCCCACACTGTGGAACAAGAGAGGGTCCACATAGTCTTTAGCATGGCTAAAAGACACATTAACTGATAAGAGCCTAACCTAACAGCCTAACCGGTGGGTATTTCAAAAGTTAACTTTGCTTTCTGAGCAGATTGCGTCTGGATCTTTGTGCAGCAATCGCTAGAGTAAAATATACCACCACAGTGTTGTAAAGTTTGACAATATCAATATGCGTGTACGCAATCATAAGATCAACAGTAATGACTTTATAATGCCATTACTTTTACATAGCAATTGTAATGTAGTGACATTACTTTTCAATTGCGGTGATGAGTCATTATAATTTAATTACGTTTCTGACAATAAGTAATGTAGTTTAATTACATGTCTCGAACTAGTACGCTGTAAGAGTCTGCTGCTGACACACCTTCTCGAAAAACCAGGTGTCGTTCGTTCGAGCTCTGATGGGTACGGCAATTTTGTAAAAATTCATTGGCAATTATTTCCGTTAAGTAAATATAACTGTGCCATTGGTTGTGGACACTATCCGCTGTTGGGAATAGAATAAAATATTCGACGATGACAGCTATCGGAAGCTAGGCGCAGAATAGGATGAAGACTGTACGTACAAGGAAAATTTCAACGGCTCCGGTGATGTACATGGCAGCAGCAACTGTGGTCGCTAGATAGAAGAGGATCCCAACAGCACCACCGAATTCAGGCCCAAGAGAACGAGATATCATGAAGTATGAGCCGCCCGCTGAAATATTTTAAAAGCGTTAAAGACGACATACCTGACGAGAAAGGAACTCGTACGTACCTGGAACTATTCCATTAGTCGCAATGGCACTCAGGGAGATACACGTAGTAAAGGTCTATGAAGTGAGAAGGAAAAAAAACAGTTACGTTTGTATCCGCACCAGGTAGAAAAATACACATCAAGAAATAAGAGGGCAGGATTTCCAAAAGGAGAAAAGATGGACGAGTGATGTACAAAAGAGAGTCACTCAGTCTAGTTTAGTTTAGTAGCCGTTAAGCTGCGATTCGCGCGTCCACTTATCAAGTGTAACTAAAATGTTGAGAACTTCGAAACTTGGCCACCATGATGACACAGACGACTCTGCGTGTCCCGCGTGTACCGTTTTCTCGTTCTTCAATGTGAGAGGAAGTACGGCATGGACAGCGCTTGCTGCGGCCAGAGGAAGCCTGAGGAAACGTACGTTACTTCAAACAACCCCAAGGTTGCGCATCGGAAAAGCGAGCGCTGACAGTGACTGTCAGTTTATTTCACCTTACGTTCAAATGTGACAGCAAGTGCATATCAAAGAGCGTTGGGCTTGGCAATAAACAACATAAAATAAAGTGAAGTAGAGTAAATAAATAAGATTCTTTTTTTTTAACGAATCTGATGCACCAGGAAGTTTGGTTCGATTAACTGCCAGTCTGAGGGATTTGTCAACCGAGAATCTGACGTACTAAGCACTACGCAGCTGTTCTGACTACTGTAGATATCAGTAATCACGTCGTATGCACTTCCTACTTCCTTCTACTTGTACTTTCTGCTTCTACTCCAACTTCCTACGCCATGTCGTGCTAATTTCGATTGCCGGAACCTGGACCACTCAAATGAGGGACGGCATGAACAGATCTTTTATATTTTCACATCCAATTCCAAAGAAAAGAAAAGAAAAGGCCTTACCACACAGCAGCACATGAATACAGTGAGGAACGCAACGGGAACGCCCGCCGTTCCAACGATCCACACCAGACGGATGAAGAAGATGACGCCAAAGATGTTCTGGATGCACGGGAAGTAAACACCCGCCAACGTCCCAAGATTAGCTTTCTGCGAGATCAATGCAATACCATATCAACATCACATTCACGAAAGAAAAATGAAAAAGCATCATCATCATCTCTCTTTACCGGTCCTCTCTTTCAGTGGCCACAGCAGAAACGTATCTCTATTGCGGCATACGTCTTATGATAAGCCGTATGTAGCGCAGCTTCGAGGAAGGGAGCGCCAGACATACAAAACAACAGTGCGCCAGTCTTTCGAAAAGCTTTACTCGCGAATTTTGTTCTCGCATTCTTTACACCCCCTCAGAGCGTGCTCCCATAATTGCCTGCCAAATGGCCCTAGAAGCTCGGGTTATGCTCTTCCCCGACGAACCTTCAACCCCTCCCTCCTCAAAAGATGAATCCCGCGAAAATCCCCGGTTTTACTCAACTTAAATGCAGAGATACGAACTGCACTCGACTGTATTGCTCAGCACTGTATTTATGATGCTAAAGACCCACAGACTACACAGTTTCTTCCCTGCCACAGCACACACTCTGCGCATACGAATGTGGACATAGTCACCCTGAGAATCTTCCAGAATCGAAAAGATGTCGTTCGCACAAGCGAGCTCGGATGAAGCACGAAAACAATGAAGCAAAACACAATTTCCGGAATTCTGGCACGCTGAAGTTAGTGGTTTATTTTTTTATGAAAGCCGCAACGGCATCAGGAGAACGAAAATAGCACAGTGCTGCCGTTGCGTCAAATTTCTATCGTCGACAGCCGAACTTTTCGGTGAAAATTGATAAGCTGTATGGATGGCCGGCTGATTGAGGCTGGCTCCTGACGTCGCCGGTATCGGACACAATTTCAAATCAAAGCAGGTCATAACTGGTAACACATTGTAAAAAAAAAAAAAAAAGAGAGAGAGAGAGAGAGAGNGGCGGTGCGACGTAGTTCTGAACCGACAATGTTCTACAAAGAAGCGACTGTAATTGAAATAGATTTCAGGCATTCTCTTTTTCGGCAGCTTGACAAATACGCTTCTCTGCACGTTTCGCGCGAACGAAAAAGTACACTAAAAACGAATCCCGGTTCAATAAATAAATAAAATAAAAAAGCGCGAAAGCGGCTTTGCGCCACCTCGAGCTAGCTCTGCCCATTCGGGTTGCATCTTCATCGAAATCTCTCTTCCTTTTCTTGTGCGCGGTACCACGAATCTACTAAATCTCCCGTTTCCCGCTTTCTGCTGGCCATGTTCGATTACGGAAGACGACCCACGATGGAAAAACCTCCGCTCTCTCTCGTTTCTTGCGTGAGCTTTATTCAGTACTTTGCAGGGAAGTATGTGCGAGTCAGCATGACTCTCGCAGTCGATGGAATTGAATAGCGACGTTCACTGTTATGAACTACGAGAGACATACAAAAGCAGAGCATCCGTCAAAGGCGTAAACCACAGCGTCTAAAGTCGCTATGTCATACTGGTCCCAGGTCCTCCACGCCGTGCGCTCTCTTTTTAATGCGGTCTCTTAACAACAGGCTTGAACAAGCAGGAGAGTTAAGGAGAAAATTTATTGCGATCGGAAAAGTGGTTGAAAAAAAAAAAAAAAAGAAAGAAAGAAAAGCTTTTTACGTTCTCTCTTTCCTTTTGACGACGAAATCTTCCATTTTGAGGAATGGCTGCATTGAGTAAACAGAATCGATGCGTCTGGTTTGTCAACATGCAAACCAAATGCTAGCATCAAGAAAGGAGCGGGAAAAGAATATCTTAGCCACACGGCATCCACAATTCCTGCACATGGAAATTATCTTCCCAGCACGAGGGCCCTGAATGCAGTGGTGGAAACAAAAAAAGACGGAAGAGGGGCGAAAGCCCGAGTATTTTCGTAAAAAAACGAAAAAAAAAAAAAGAAAAAGCATAATAACTGTCTGCTTGTTAGTCCATCCCAGCGCACGAACGCGCATGCAAGCGCCTGCCACTGTTGCATGCCGATACTTTTTTCTGTGACAGGCAATGGTCACGTCTCTGCAACAGAAGACTTGCACCATAATATGGCGGAGGAAGCCTGACTGCGTCTGGGCCCCGATTCGAGGGGGGAGCACCACGGCCCGGGAGGAAAGGTTCGATCTTCAGCCGGCAGAACGCAGACCTGGCAGGCTGCCAGCACTATGCGCCATTCCGCATCACTTCCTCCTCCCCATCCCTCCCTCTCTCTCCTCCTTCCCCGATTGCATCGCCTGCTCACTTTATTTTCCACCGAGTCTTTTGCGCTTATATATCCTGGAGCTCACGTCCTTTCAATCTTAATATCGTGTAATCTCATCGCTAATGCAGTCGGCGTTTCAGCGAAAGAAAAGGGAAATGCCAATGGAGCACCATTGTTTGAGGCCCACTTTCAGCACCCTTTAGTCCTAAAGGAGGAGGTTGGATTGTACACTCTTCTGGGGCTGCCAGCTATACGCTTCCTTTTTCTACTGCTGTTGTCTGTCTGATGGCTACTTAGTGCGCGTAGAAGTTGTATTTCAAGGGTTCGGTACCAATAGCGCTGCGAGCTCTGGAAGACACACGGGAATGATGAAGCGAGTTCGCATTTAAAATCGCCGCTGGAGCAAGTGTTGAGGAAGGGGTGTGGTAGAGGATTGATGTGCAAGGGGAGAAAAACGCTCAGACTGGTCTGATCTGATGCCTAGGTGAAGACAAAGACAAAAAAATATGGACTGGTGGAAGGAAGAGGCCTCTTTTTCTTGAGACAACATATGCACCGTTGGTTTATGCGTGTAATGCTTATAGTGGTAACGCGGTCAACGAAGTGTATTTAATGTATCGGCCCCCACAATCACCCTAATGTACATATAATCTGCATAATCTTTTGAATATGTGTGTAGACGGCGCAGTCTCATTACTGCATGAAAACGACACATGTATATGTGTATAAAGAGCAGCAAATATAAAAGGACGACGACAAACTTCTGCTGTTGCAGGCACAACAGAATCCACTGCCACATGTTTTCCTTCGCCAATGTAGTAGAGGCTTCCACGAATTAATCCACATTTTCAGCTTTTTGAAAAGGAAAAAGAGAACAAGCAAACTGTGGTGCGCCACTCTGCCGCCGAGGAAAACATTCAGCGGAAGGAACCTCTTCGGCGCCATTCGAATAGTAGCCTTTTGAAACCATTCGCGCTCTCGTCGAAACTCCCGCTTCATCCATTGTCGTCGCTTTATGAGCCAAAACGCTCGAAACGCGAAAGCGGACGGACAGGGCTTTCTTCAGACGGGTCAATTTTTCTTCGCGCAGCTCGTAACATCACTCTCCAATGCACGAGGAGTGTGACAGATACATAAAGCAACCTGCGCGATCGACAACGTCACTGACGTTTACAAAACAGCCGGAAATGCGTGAAATCCGAGCGCCTTATCTCTGTACGCAGAAATGCGTCGATGCCACATGATTTCGCCTCGTCCATAAAAAGAAATGAAAGATTATTAATTCCTGATACCAGCTCCTGCACCCAGAGTGTGTTACATGTACTTTACAGGTGCCGATAGCCTGTAGCCGATGTTACTCGCTGTAAGTGGTCCTTTTGTTTATGACACCTTGTGAGCGAGATTAGATACACATACCTTTTATTCACATCCGCGAATTTTGTGACTCACAGTCGTGTACCTAACCACTAAGAAGAGGGCATAACTTTATGGACAGCCTACAAGCGTGTCCGACTCAGAATAAACGCAAGCAACTCGAGCCAGTTTAAACTTTCGAACGCGAGCACTGAGATTCCACGTCCTTCTTTTCAACTAACTGCTTGGCACGGCGAAACGACGAATCCGAATATTCGCTGCATTCGAACACATACACGCTAGCGTAGTTTAAACGATCGCAGCAAAAGAGAACCGCGGAGAAACATCCGCATTCTGCATTGCAAATTGCAGAATACTAGCGCGCCGCCCATGACGACGCCGTGAGGAGAACACGCTCCCAGATAATTTTCTCAAAGACGGCGAATGAATTGAATAGGAATGCGGTCTGCATACTATAGTCACGAGCCGCATGCTGTGAAAACATTAGTTCGCTTACCAAGTTATCTTACTCTCCTACTGTACACTGTTATTTTCGATTGGGTTCGCGTGGGAAAAAGTAGTACACTTAGCGCCAACCGTCACACAGAATGATATGTTCTAGTGTTTAGATTTGTTTAAAGCCTTATGCGAGGAGCATACTTGGACAAGCTTACCTTGTCCAAGTATGCTACACCCTAGCAACACCATGCAGTGAAAGTGGAGTACATTAGGGATGGTCGTCAGGTATCTTAACTGTTTGTCGCCGTCTTTCTGATGTGCCACGACCTAGAAAAGTAACACTGATCCGTCCGTCCATCCCTATTGTACCCGAGTTTCAGTACATTGCGCT
>JARGYV010085425.1:0-12267 GCA_029532675.1 Ornithodoros moubata
GGTCCACGGTGTGCAGGAGGGACTGAGCCGGTACATCCCGGCGCCGCTGCTGGTCCGCCAAACCAGCGGTCACTCGACGGAGGTATGACCGTCTGAATGGCAGTTCCCCAAAGGCCTTTGAACTTGTCGTCTGACAGGGGTATAAGGTGTCACAAAAAGCAACGACGATATGAGTCTGAATTACGAATTCATTCTGCCCGCGTTTTGCAAGGAAGTTTTTTCCGTAGTGTGTACAACTCTCATACTCGCAAGAGAGGAAGCGTCACACGGAAATTATATTTTCTACTGACCCTATTTGCTGAGAAACGGTGAGCGTGCGCCTTTTTGTGGCACTTATGCACTGCCATCCGTGTAATAAACGCAAAACATCACTCGAAATGGCGATTGGTCATCACCGCGTTGTGCAGTACAGTGGTCTTTTTAGAGTGTGTGCTCAAGGTCGCGGGATCGAATCCCGCTGCTGGCTGTGCTGTATAGGGCTCTTCCTGAGGTTTTCCCTTACGATTAAAGGTGTATGCTGGCGCAGTTCTCTGTGAAGTCGGCCATGGATGCATACGACGCCATGCGTTGGTCGTGGCCACGCCACTGCACTCTAAAAACGGTGGGCGTCCGCCTTTTCGTGTCACTATAAGGGACACAAAAGGCGTACACCCACAGTTTTTTACGAATCCTCCGCGTGAACGATATCACTCCGACTGGGGATCGGATTACGCCGTGTTTTGCGCTGAAGTCCCGTTCTTAAAGCGTAGACGCATATGGGTCACAAAAAGGCGTACACTGTGAAAACAGAACTTCACCACGTGCCTCGGTGTGAACCAATCACCATTGAGAATGATATCGTTCACTGATTTGGTTGGTGAAAAACGGTGAGCGTACGCCTTTTTGTGTCACGTATGCAGTTGTGCTGAGTGACACAAAAAGGCGTACGCCAACCGTTTTTTCGGAATCCTGTGCGTGAACGATATCACTCCGACTGGGGATTGGTTTACATCGTGGTATGCACTGAAGTACCGAGAGGTCCTGCGCGTTATACACGGAAATATTTTCCTGCAGAATTCCCCTTCAGGTGTCTGACATACAAATTCTGGCCTCTTCACTATGACAGTGACTGTTGCGTCGGAGTTTGACGGTTTCGATTCAATGTGTTTGAAATAAAGAATATGCATACTGGTGCCTTGGTTTATCGTGTATACTGACAGCAGTACAGAGGCTTTATCAACATTACGCGTTATGCACCGGTGCGCGTTATACATCGAACTTTTTTCAAAATCGGCCCATTTTTACGGGTGCGCGTTATAGACCGGAAAATACGGTAACTATTAACTGAAGTTGCATTTGTTAACTATGTACAACGGCGCATTCTATCTGCGTAGTCTCCGATAGGCTTTGAGGCCCTGACCTTGCGTGTGGGAGGACAAACTGTGTTTTCCCTCCTCCTATCTCCCGTTGCTATCTCTTGGCTTGATACAAAGTAGGTAAACGACACGTGACAAATGGATCGAGAGTCAAGGCGCCGCTCGCGTGATGGGCTGTGGAATCTGGACGCACGATTCATCGCTTACGTCACAATAGCGTTTTCAAGAGTTGTGGCATTGAGATGGAGAGGAAGGTCGTGACGGTTGTGGTGATCGAATTCAATACGGATTGTGTTGAATTAAATACATAGTACAACGGTAATCAATTACCTTTTGTTTCTTATTTCTTGGTATGGGTTATTAATATGTTATTTAATATTGGAAATTTTTTGTTATAATGCTGACGTAATGTAATATTTTTTTTTAATAACACGAGTGCTTTATCGTGTTCGTTGTTGTTAGTTTAACGTAATCACGTGGTACGATTATTACATGTTAGTTTAATAATGTTCCCGAGGGACTAACTATATGTAAGCAAATGAAATGAAAAATCTCAATAAGTCACACAGAGAGAGCATTGAACGTCATAGGACGCCGCAGCAGATTTAGGTATGGAGGGCTACAGGCTGGTGTATTGACAGTGCGCAAGTATACAAGTCATTAAGCCTTTCGAGTCATTATTTATTTATTTGCTGAAGACGTCAGGCAGGAGGTTCATAGTAGTGGCGTCTGTGGCTGCAGCAGCTTGCTGGTCGCGAGACGGAACTGAGCGATGCTTCTCCCACAAGTAGGGAAGGAGGAAAGAAATCCATTGCAACTGAAGAAATTCACGAATCATCTGAAAAAGTAATTTTGCGGTAATAAACGGTAATAATAGTAATAATAAAATCATATTGAAAAACTGAAATAGAAATGGTATTTGCTACATTTACGCACAAATGATACAAAAATTTAAGAATATGAAAACAAGTAATAAGGAATAAATAAAACTACGTTTTAAATATAAGTGTAATGCAGAAAATAACTGCTAATAAAATACATAACACCGATATGAAAGCAAAAAATACCTAGCGTATTGACAATGGGCGATGATGAACAATAAGAGCTAAAATAAACCACACATCCAACACTGAATACCTGTTCCTATGAACTCGTTTCCTGCTTATTTCCGGTAAAGAATACTAGCCATTATACAACAGCTCTCTTTTGTCATTAGTGCACCTGACTCTCGCCGTGTCGTGTGGTGCCTTTGTTTTAGAATATTTAAGAGTGTAACGCGCTATGCGATTTACCAACATTTGAATTTACCGCTCCCGAAAATTTGAGTCCGGGCCCAACTCCGGAACATAGATCAGACGACAGGACAACAGGTGTTATCGCTAACTGTCCTTAAGATAGCATCAGAAACTTTAACGTACGAACGGAATACCTAAACACGGGAATAAAAAACCCCTCTTGAAGCCCTTGCTACGTATATCTAGAACCTGACACTCCTACGCAGAGAAGCTGCGTGTTTTTTATCGTCTCCTTATCTCTCGGTGCGTGGTGCGAGCAGACAAGATAAAGGATGTGTGCTCCTTAGAGTGCGTGCTATCAGAGCTGGAACTGTGCCCGACAGGTCGAGGTCGCGCGATAGAGTTTTACGCAGGGGGCCAACCGCCTGATTATGACGGTCTCAAAGCAAAGGTGCTCCTGTTACCGCGTTGTCCGCCTTCTAAGGGGCACAGTCTATCTTTTTCTTTTTAATTCCGCGTTAACGCCGCGAAATAACTAGGGCCATGAGCAGCGATGCATAGATGAAGCTGGAATGCGGGGAGTTACTGTGCGCCTTGGGCTGACTTCGAGAGATGTAAACACGCAAAGTGCAAGGGAAAGCCGAAGACAGCACAGACCAGAGTGGGATTCGAATCCACCACCTCCCAGTCTGTGCATGGAATGAGCTATGCACGTTTTAGCAAGACTACACACTAAAAACTGAACTTCACCGCATAACGCGGCGTAAACCGATCCTCAGTCCGAATGATATCGTTCACGCGTGGGATTCGTCAAAAAGCGGTGGGCGTACGCCTTTTTGTGTCACTTATGCAGTTATACGAAGTGACACAAAAAGGCGTACGCCCACTGTTTGACGAATCCTGTGTGCGAATGATATCATTCTTGCTGGGGATTGGTTTACGCCGTGTTATGCAGTGAAGTTTTGTTTTTAGAGTGTGAAGGAACGAAAGACTGGCGGAAGGACGGCTGATCGTTTGTGGCTGGCTTCCGCTCCCAAAACTCCAGGCCATAAAAAATACAAAGAAAGCAATCGAAAGAGAGCAGCAACGCACACTGACCAAACTTTTCTATCGGCCAACCGAGGAGATAACATAAAGTAGGTCTGTTCTGGCTGTCTGTCAAGTGTGGACATGGGTGAAAACGACGGGGTTGGCAGAAGATAACGTTCCATGTTTCAGTTGCGGAGAAGCATCTACGAAAGGGTCCATTTGTATTGAATTGTAAATCGGGACTTCAAATAGCTATTGGTTGCTAAAGCGTTTGATTGTTGTGCCTTCACTTCGCGCAATCGTTTGGGGAGAAGCCGTACCAATAAAAATATTTTAAAACATTGTTCTTTCCTTAATGTTAACGACTGTTTCTTGCGCAATCGGCATATCGCTAAGTCTCTAAGATCATGTATGGAAAGGAGATATGGTTCAGCAAAGGTTCACTCAGAGATTGAAGGTTTTAAAATGACATTAAAAATTATGATTGCAACATAGGTTCAAGTGCAACGGAACTGCACAACTGCGAGGTTCAGCGCTCGAAAAAAGGTACGAAGTGCGCCTAACTTTATTATTGTTATTATTATTAGCTGTTGTAGTGCGGTGCTTCCTCTGGCTTCCATGCACGGTCAATATGTCATAGTCATCAGGTTAATCTAAATTGCTAAGAAAAAAAAAAAAAAAAGAATCAAGCGCAGCTAGCCCAGGTCACCCAGACTTGAGTTTACTCAATATAAGAAGGTGATATAAGAAATGGAGAAAAAAATAAGAAAACCGCAGAAATGGTAAAGGAACGATTACATTATGTATANCATGTTAATTGAACTCCATACTCTGGGCCAGAAGTCAGAGGGTGTCAGTTAGCCCTCATGGAAACTCTTGAACTCATTAAGCTCTTTATGTGACTTCACCAGTGCGTGCAACACCCTCATTTTCTGTTGTGCTGACGAAGCGCAATTGTACTTTGACTACCTTAATCGCGGTTGGTGTTGGAAAAACAACAACAACAAAAAAAAAAAAAAAAAAAGAACGGAGAGAGCGGCTTACTTCTCTGGGGAACCGGCGAATCCAATGCTCTTATGTGCCGCATTGTACGCAGTATAGCGTCTTGAAAATGAAGGGATACTGTGTCCAAACACTCTCAGTAATACTCACAGATTGTCCTGAATGTCCTTAGGCACAATCTTGAACACAGTGTTAACAACTGAACTCATTAGTTTTATGAGCTTCCTACAGTATTGTTTTACAGGAAGAAGGACACTCGCCTAAAGGCCCCACGCTGTCACAGACAACTTCTTCAGCGTGCAACCTCAGATGTAGCCGTTGTGGTACCGACGATCTAACCAGCACATTCGTCATGGGGAGGCCTGTAAATCACCTTTCCTCCAAAAAATCGCCGAAACAGGAGAGGAAAGTAAGACCACTACACAAGAACTTTAAAACTGATGGGTGGCACTTCCACAGGAGCGCTGGTATTCAAAGGCATTTCACCAGATTATGACTGAATGGCGGCCCGCCAGTGTCGCTTGAGTGGCGGAAGTTAACTACCCTTAACTACCCCGTTTTGACCCAGAAATGTCACCACGGCTTCTGTCTGTTGCTGCCTATATATGTCCTGAAAACCTTTATGATCCTTACCGGTCATCGAAAACGCTGGAGGTTTCCAGAAATATCTAGAGAACATTTCAAAAGTGTCTAGGTCTAAGGATAAGTGTCTAAATCGATGGATAAGATCCTCGTCTCAAACACACTTAGGAAGAGGAATCATTTCTTTTCCTTTTGTTTTGCTCTACGGGCAGAAATGTTTGTTTGTACGACGTGTTTGAACAGCTTGAGACCCTCCCAGTTGGGGTCTCTCCGTAACGAGGAGGGAGATATGAATTCTCATATGGTAGCCTGGGACATGCAGTGATATAAGGCTGATAATAAAAAGACAGTTGCCATAAGGAAGGAAGGAAGGAAGGTTAAAAAAGAAAAATATGAGGAAAGTGGCTGCACGGAATAGTGCGCCTGCTACCTTAAACCGCCATCAGGAGACAACGACCACCATACACATCACAGCGATCAGGTAGGCGTCATCACTAGTGCTGGTCTCACTCTTCATTCGTTGAGACTATGAAACGCTGACAGGGCAGTGAGGATGGTATAAAAAATGTCTCCGGTTCACCTGCACCAAACAACAATCTGAAAACGACATATCAGGAGATAATAGCATATATAAGAGCCGATTCTCACTGAGAATGAGGTATTATTACTTGATTATTACTTATATATACGTGATTTCTTTAGTGTGAGGATGGTGCCTATGAACATCGTGTCAATAAACGCCGTGTCTATAGCCGGACCTTCGTATTTTTCAACGAATTGGATCAAATAATATAACCCCGGTTACGACGGTGTTATCAGGTCAACTTTTACGGCGCGAAGAACGTAAAAACGCCTGACGTGTTACACTCCAAAAGCGGAGCTTCACCGCATAACACGGCACAAACCAATCCCCAGTCGGAGTGATATCATCCACGCACAGGATTGGTCAAGAACGATGGGCGTACGCCATTTTGTGACAATTAATATGAGTGTGTGATGTCACAAAAGGGCGTAAGCCCCCGAAACGGAAACGGAATGTGACCATTGCGCATGAGGATTGGCTCTTGACGGGTGATCCGGTGAAGTCGTGTTCTTAGAATGTACCGTTGATAACTTACAATAAAATTCATGTTGTAAAGCTAGTCGAGTGTCCCATACAGAATATTCAGATAGAAAGGTATTAAGATAAAAGGCGCACGTTCTGTTGCACATGAGAAAGTGTATTGCAAATGTAGCTGAAACTAGCTGCAAATGTGCTTTAAATTCTTCGCAGGAAATGCAGCTACGTTGTAGTAGTCGTATAACGACTATTATGCAGTCTTAAGGCTGCGGTCTCACTGCTCTCTCAAGGACGCCGTCTTCGTTCCAAGATTGTAGCGCATGTATTCGTAGCATACTTAAGATTGAGGTACCTATGAAAAGGCAATTCCTTGGACTATCTAGTATCTACCTATAATTACAAAATTTTTACAAGGCGCTACGCCACGCCAGTGTAAAGCGCCAAATAGGGTTTCTAGGAATAGCCAGTTTCTGGGAGCACCCATATTCGAACAGCATGCCCTATTTGGGCACTTTATACTGGCGTGACATTGTGCTCTGTGAAAATTCCGTAATTATAGGTATTTAGTCGAAGGAATGGCCGTTTCATAGATACCTCAAACTTAAGGATGCTACAAATAGAAGCGCTACAATCTCAGTCCAAAAACGGCCGTTTTCGGAGAGAGCAGTGAGGCCGTAGCCTTAACACAATATAGGTTCTGCAATGCAGTCTTGTAGATGCAACAACTTCCAGCGAATGTTAGTATGCCGTTGCAGAAAGTAAGTGGTACCGAAGTAGTCAGTGCCCATCAGCAATAATAATTGACAGTGTCGTGCGTCTTGAAGAGAACAATGCTGTCGTTCGAATGCTATCGTTCTCCATTTGCGTGGCCTTCGTCAGCGAACTGGTGCGTTCTGTAGCCGTGGAAGTTTCCGCGTGTTTTGGCAGCCCTATACGTAAACCTCGTTGGGGGTAAACGACGAAAGCGGATGATGCTCTAAGGATTTGGCGCTTCGCGTACTTGGCGCAACATTGGTACCCGTGTATGTACGTAGGCGTTCCCCTTGTCAAAACAAAAAAGAAAGAAAGAAGGCACCGATTTTGACGTAGCAAGTTCTCGGTTCAGAGGGTGTAGTTGTGGAAGAAAGCGAGCAGAAACTTGTTTTGTCCTTATCTTAACTTAATCAATGAAAAGAAACAGGTTAACTCTTCTCCAGGCTGAGAGAGAGAGAGAGAGAGAGAGAGAGAGAGATCGACAATCAGCGATTCCAGATAATCAAGTATAAGAAGTTGAGGTTTTCAATCGTACGCCTTTTTGTGTCACGTATCATAAGTGCATAAGTGACACAAAAAGGCATACGCCCATCGTTTTTGACCAACCCTGTGTGTGAACGATATGATTCGGACTGGGGATCGGTTTACACTCCGTTAGGCGGTGAAGTTTCGTTTTTAGAATGTATAGGCAGTAATGAGACAAACACCATGCGCTCTAAAAACGGGACTCCAGCGCCTAACACGGCGTACACCAATCCCCAGTCAGAATGATATCGTTTACGCGGGGGATTCGTAAAAAAAGGTGGGCGTACGCCGTTTTGTGTCACTTATGCAGTTACGATAAGTGGCACAAAAAGGCGTACGCCCATCGTNAAAACAGAGAGGTTGGTCCCTCCGAATCCTGTATGTGAACGATATCATTCTGACTGGGGATTGGTTTACGCCGAGTTATGCGCTGGAGTCCCGTTTTTAGAGTGTGGGGATGCAAAAACTGTGTTTTTATTTCTTTTAACTTTCGTTTTATTCAATTGTCAGACAATAAGCAGTAGCACGTAGCATCAAATGGCAGGACGGAATGACTTACTTATGCGGGATTACGCTCTAAAAACTAGGCTAACAACGCGACGATGGCATTCGAAACTATACCCTCAAAAACAAAGGAGAGAAGGACACAGATTAATTATGCACAGTGTAACACATAAATGTTGCGCCTACCAGTCCGGTCAGTAACCTGGACCTCGTTGCATTATGTGAAGAAGTTCTGTTGTTACAGTGTGCAAATACAACGTCTGCGGCATACGGGCGGATAAAATACTTTCAGCTGGTCCAGCTCAGTCAAAAGAGGTGGTGTGTAAATAATTTTAATTGATATTTAGTATTAATAATTGAGTTACGTAGTGTTTATAACGTCATTGTGTGTTGTGTTACCTAGTGTATATATTGTCATCGTATATTAAGCCCATAATCAATCATTCACGCATTGCTCACTGTATATCAGTTACACTCTGTTGTTGGCTATGCGTACTTGTGAATTAAATATTCTATTAAAATAATTTTAATATTAAAAAGAAAACAACAACAACTTTCTTGTCCTTATGATTCGACGGTACTTAAACAATTAATTTAATTAGGCATTGGAGATTTGGACTTTGTATAAAACGCGCGGAACATCGTAAATACTTGACCCCTACCGACGGGATCGTGAACTACTAAACTGCACCGATGTCGTCTGCGACAGGAATTCGCCTGCTACTCCATGATGGTTTGTGACTCCGATGGAGGGGAACCGAGCAGGCCATTGCGGACAGGAACACCCAAGCACTACAGTACACTCTAAAAACGGAACTTTACCGAAAAAGCGGCGTAAACCAATCCCCAGTCAGAACGATACCATTCGAGCACAGGGTTGGTCAGAAACGGTGGGCCTACGCCTTTTTGTGTCACGTTTACGCCGCTGTTACGGTTTTTACGGTTGCCGTTTTTAGAGTGTACCAGCAGCACTGTATACCACTTTCGCAGATGGACAAAAGTACGCCACAACGTCTCTCAGGCAATGATTAGGTACAGTAATGACGTCAGCACGTATATCGCGTTGCCCGTACCAGTTTAGAGAAGGGACGTGTCTGATGTTACACGCCAATTACTCGCATTTCCGACGTTGTTGCCGAGGCATGGCTTTTCTGTCCAGAGGTCAATCGTCTGGTGCCACGCGTCTGGCGCAGCGGTGGTCATGTGCGGAGAGTAGGGTGTCCTGTAGCTGCTGATGAAATCGCACCATAGAAAGCCGTAAAGTCTCCTATGCTGTTTATTCTTGAAGGAGACGGTGCAACAGGTTATGCATTGCACGCCCCTCTTGAAACGGAAAGGTAATCTAATGATACATGCGCGCGGACGACCCCGAAGGAAGTTCGATCGGTTCGATCGGCTCAGGTTCTGTTTCTGGGCTCTGTTTCGACATACACTCTAAAAATGGAACTTCACCCCATAACGCGGCGTAAACCGATCCCCAGTCAGAATGATATCGTTCACACATAGGGTTGGTGAAAACCGGTGAGCGTACGCCCTTTTGTGTCACTTAATAGGAATAGCGAAGTGATACTGAGAGGGATGATTTCTGCACTTGCGATATTTGTACACTCTAAAAACGGAACGTCACCGCGTAATACGACGTAAACGTTCACGCACAGGACTGTCAAATAACTGTGGGCGTACGCCCTTTTCTGTCACTTTGCATAACTGCATAAGTGACCCAAAAAGGCGTACGCGCACTGTTTTTCACCAACCCTGTGTGTGAACGATATCATTTTGACTGGGGATCGGTTTACGCCGTGTTATGCGGTGAACTTCCGTTTTTAGAGTGTAGGCACGCGCATGTAGTAAAAAAAGAAAAAAAAAAAGAAAGAAAATACATGAACACGCATGTCCTTTATGGCCCCAGCCGCTCTAGAACTGCTACTAGCAACAAGTAAAGACTAAAAAAGAAAAATAGTGCTCCTATCTTGTTTTGAAATGATCGCATTCTATGAGAATTTCATGTGACTGCAACATCGCAACCCATGCCTATCAGTCTTGGAAGTCACACCTCTGTGAAAAGCATTCATAAGTAGCAACACTCTGAAATAGGAACCAATCCGCAGACGGACTAAGTGACACAAAAAGGCGTACGCCCACCGCTTTTGACGAATCCTGCGCGTGAAGGATATCACACCGACTGAGGATTGGCCCCGTTTTTAGAGTGAAAGAGGAAAAAAGGAAGAAAGAAGCTGTACAACAGAAGTTCACCAGATAACACGCTAGGAACGAATCACAATTCGCAGAGATATCTTTAGGTTTCTTATTGCTGGAAAACGGTAGGCGTACGTCTTTTTGGTACATTATGCATAGATGCCGCAAAAAGGCGTAGGCTTATAGTTTTTCACCATTCAGGGCAGCAAGGAGCTGTGAGCTGTGCATAATTTATTCGTGAATTTTCTCAAAGACACCAGATTGCTCGGGAGACTCTTAAACGAATGATGCCCTCGTGATCCGGCGAGCCCTAGTCTTCACCCTCACCCTAACTGCTTCACTGCATTACTCCTTTACCACACCGTTTGTAGTGGGGAAGGTGGTGGTGGTGGTGGTGGTGTATCGTTAACAAGGGGAAGGGTACTGCACAGGGAATGGTAGTACAACCAGCAATATCATCGTCATTATCAATAATCTATCGATGCTCGTTACCTCCAAGCAACATTGCGCAGTGGTATAAACGGCCCTGAAAACGAAGGTATAGTCTGCTATTGGCTCTTGCGTTTCGATCTCTTTTTTTTTTTTTTTTGCCTGTACTGACGGCAGTCGAAGAAGAAGAAGTAAGAAGTGTTCTTATGCAATTGATGATCACAGGGAAATTCTCTTTTTAGAGTTTAACTACAACAAAAACACATACTTTAATCACGATGACATGGCGTATTTCACCGCGCTAGAGACGATAGCCCTACCCGTTGCAATTTGAAAATAACCAATCCCAATGATGAGAAAAATCAACGACTTAAACCTACAACTCTAGTAGGCGTCCAGTTGCGGGCAAAAAACCGTGCAGTGCACACAGAGTCCGCGGTGTTGCTTCTGCTTGGGGTGGAGTTTTCAGATTTGTCACTTCTGTCAAATTCTGCCTTATTTTTAAATAAGTTCTAATACAATCCCGTTCAAAGGAATTGATGGGCTGCGATGCGATCCTCCAAGCGCATTTGCGCGTTTCTACACTGTAAAAACAGAACTTCACCGCATAACACTGCGATCACCAATCGCCGTGTTATGCGGTGAAGTTCTGTTTTTACAGTGTAGGAAATGCGCTAAAAAAAACTAGGAGCAACAAAATTTTTTTCGCTCAACCCAGCGACCCCTGTACCGTCGCTTACACTTCCGTCAACTGACGCCCTGCGTGACGCGGACAAAAACGAAAACGAGAGCGAAAAACATAAAATAAGGAAGCAAGCAATAAGGCAGAAGTGTGGATAGCGCTCCTGGGAAGGCATTTCCTTGCCGAGGGGGCTCCGTGTGTAATGCAAAACCGCATCGCAGCGTGACGCAGCTGCATACCGGAACCAGAAGATGACGTCGATTACGTCATTGGTCGCTCTGGGTGTGTAGCAGACGAGATCTGCCGCGAGCCACGCTTCGTTCGTGACGCGGTCCTTTCACTTGTTCTCTCGGAACAATAGTTTTTTTTTTTTAGTTTTTGAACTTCTTTTTTCTTGCTTTTCTTTCATTCTAAAACGGTGTCGTGGCGGATTGCTGATGTTTCCCGCGCGAGTATGATATAAGAGACTAGATTGACCAGGGCCAAGAGATGAGATGACGTTGGATGGGGTTGGTTTGGGCGATCATGTAGTTGCGATTGTGGATGAGAACTTCAGCGCATAGAAATTGAGAACCGATTTTCATTTGGAAAGATATCTATAGTGTACCGCATTGGCTAAAAACGGCAGGAATTACCGTTTTGTGATATTTAACATTACTTCGTAAGTACACTGTTATTTTACGCTGGGTTTACGCAAAAAGTGCACTCTAAAACAGATGGTTGTGAGTGCTGATTGGCTTCCACAATGTGACGTTGTGAAGTTCTGTTTTTAGCGTGTGGAACATAGAAAACCTCCTTCGCTGTGGTGTCACAAAAGGACGTACACTCAGTTTTCCACCAAGCAGGCCCGTAAACGCTATCACTCTCAGGGGATATTGGCGTTCTACCGTGCAATGCGTTTTTTTTTTTTTTTTT
>JARGYV010085427.1:0-82472 GCA_029532675.1 Ornithodoros moubata
GGGCGTCGCTACTCATTGGTGTGCGGTGGCAGCATCACCACCGGCACCCTTTTCCTGGCGGGTTCGTGGGCCACTCAAAAAGTGTCGGCGGGCCGTATGTTGTGCACCCCTGCCCTACAAGCTACTTCTCGTCACTATCTAAGAACTGACGCAATTTCTAGAAGTGTATGCTGAAGTTTTCAAATATGAATAAAACATGATTATTTAAAAACGTCTCTCAAATACTGAACAACCTCATGAATGCAAGCAAGAAACCTGTATGAGGAAACAGTGCCAACAGTTGGGCAGGGGGAACAAGTTTGGGACAACTTGCATGCAAAGAATTAAGAATTCATAGTCAGCTAGAAATATCTTTTGGTACTAGCATTGCTCCAGATATATATTGATATACATTGACTTGTATCTCAAACAAGTGCGTCCAGTGATTAGGCTGCAACACAGTTAAGTGAAGGCCAAAGAGAAAACGAAGCACAATTGTCTGCCGCATTGACAAGTCTTGCAAAGGAGGCTTTAACCAAATCATACACAAAAACTGGCAGTACAAGACAGTACTGTGAAGTAGGCATCACATCACGCTTGCTAGCGAGGTGCGAAGTTGGTTGCAGAGCGACAAAGTCGAAGCATACACGAGGTGCTGCCCAAATGTGTTAGATTATTCAGTACTTTCTACTAACACTAAATTCTCAAACATGTATACAATCATACAAATACAAATCATATATCAAATCTCTATGAGCTTTTATAATTTCCTGATGTTGTTACTCTTCTTAAAGATTATACACATAACTTCCTGGCATATGCCTCAATTTTGAATTTAGCTGCTTTGCACTCCGCTAACCAACACTCACCAAGTGACTCCCATACACACGCAATGGGAAGCAGCACACTGAGCATGCTTGCACTTCAATATTGTCCCTCAGTGTCAGAATAACAAGCAAATATCACATATACACCGAAGGCCTCATATTTCTGTGATCACTGCAACAGCAATGAATACAGTAGACTCCCTTTAACACAAACTCTGTTAACACGAATCTCATGATAACATGAACACCTTGTGCAAATATGCATATTCTATGACAGTAAATCTTCCTGATAGGGCTAACTTATGTTAACATGAACAAATTTTTGTGGGCCTGTGAAGCTTGTCTTAGAGAGTGACTACTGTATATTCAAGGAAACTTCAGTTTGTGATTTACTGTGATTTGTGAAAAATGCTAACAAACGACCTTGCAAAACAAACAAGCAGAAAATAGAACAAGGATGACTACGTCATGCAAACTGCCTAACAATTCAAAGGCTGTGTGATGCAAGGCACATTGCGTGCATGCATGCACAATCACAGCAAAGCTGAGAACTCTAGAAGGAGTCTGTTTAGGCCGAAGATGCTGGTTAATGAAAACTGTAGCTGATCCATGTGCAAATGTGGATAGACAAAGACCTACGTTGAAGACTGGCATTTATCTTCTTGTGTGTAAGCAGCTTCACTTTCTGTGCATGAGGTGGAGGGGTAGGGATAGGGGAGACACTTTGCTGAGAGTCGGTAGGGGAGGACAGGGAGGACAGACGCTTGCCTGGGGGACTGTCCAGGGAGCCCAAGGAGCCTGAACTGTCAGTAAGCCCTGGAAGAGAACAACATGAAGCTTGTGATAAGACGTGTGAAGTGTGTGGGGAACCAATACAGAAGTTCCTGTATAGATGTAGGTAGATGCTCTTTGACTATTTTTAAACATTTCAACATTTTACAAAAAAAAAGAATTTAAACTGTTGTGTGAAGCAATTATTGTGCTCCTACCTCTGTTCTGCCACAGCAAAATTGCAGAGTTCAGATCATCACCAGGTTGCTGAGATGATGGACGTGTAGGAGATGAGTCTGAAGCATTGCTTGTGTCTGAGAGGTGAGATGAACTATATGTGGAATTTATGAAAACAGAGATTAGATTTAAGAAGTGAGGTTTGTGGTATGCCAAAGTCAACATGTCACACTTTGATGGCGAATATGTACTTTGTTTTGTTTTGTAATATTCACTTGTGTAGAAGAAAACATACCAAACAAACACAGCGTGTGTAAAATCAATATCAGAGAGCCCTGCAAAAATGCTAGTTATGGTGGTGAAGTTGCCAATATTAATGTCAAATTCTAGTGGTTAATCCGGAGCAACTTTTTTTCTTCTTCCGCAGTGCCTCCTTAGACAATACAGTACCCCTTTCAGCATTTTCAGGTCAACTGACTCTGCTGCTGCAAAGCATGACTGATTTCTTGACTGCAGAGAGACTTCTAACTGAGCTGGGTTTTTTATTCGATGTCATGGTTATTTCAGGGTTTGCAAGATAGGACGTAGAGCAAAAAAGATGAGCTCAACAAAGAACAACAACCGCGAGGTGCATCAGACTTCTGCCACGCTTTGAAGAAAGGAATGTAAGGATTGACTGTTGAAGCAGGAATCAGTATACTTTCAGGAAGGGTGATAAGATGAAAAAGAAGATAAAAGTGGTCTCTGTTGTTTAGGATTGCAAAAGGGCAGGTGTTTTTCTGGTGCTTTTCTAGTGTAAATTCTTCCATGTGTCATTTGCTGACAGAGTGCTGTCACCCATTTTGTTTCTTTCACTAAAATTGCCGCAACCCTTGCCTTGCCCACTCACCTTGCCATTCCACTTACCCCAGATTTCTACCTTAGTGAAGTTTGTCTGCCTTCTCTTCACTCGTGAACATGAACTCAGTATAAACCCAGACACTTTAAAATTTTGCTTCCGATGTCGGAAGGAATTTAACATTGGGCACACAGAAAACCAGTCATCGCTGACCCTTTAGTTACATTTCAATGGCGATTCCGTTTACTGAGATTCCACTGTAAAATGCTCCCCTCCATTAATTAGTACTTCCAGTTGATGAGTTACATAGTCAAATACTTTCTAACCCCAATTCAGAAATCTCTTACTGCAACTTTCAAGCTGCAACTAACAAAACACATAAGACGTACCTATGAATGGAGGTTTCAGATCCTGTACTATTGATTGATGTATTAAGATCCTGTTCTTCTGGTGACTAGACAATAAGCAAAATGGAAGAATGTTAACAAGAATGTCTCACCAAACTGCACAACAGAAACTTTTAGCAGATTACCCTAAAATGACCCAAGAATAGAATTACCTAAGTGAAGTTACTACTTTCAGCACTTTTAAAGAAACTGCACAACCAATTTACTCAGGCGTACAGCTTATTGTGTGCACATCCCACGTGCTAAAAATCACCATTAAATTTTTGTCATTATCCTTCTTGATAACTGATCACAATGTCAATGCTGATGCTATGAATGAGAAGCCTTTCACCAAACATTTGTCACTTCAGGCCCCAGTACATTCGCTGCAACATCTTCCTTAATTGATTTTGCATATATTGAACAATTATGTTATTTACCTATGCCATGTTATTTAGTGAGACAAGAGTGAGAACATAGAGAATATGGTGTACTTACAATTAAGCAGTCGAATAATGTTACAGTAAGGTTCTGGTCATGACACTTGAATACACTTTAATCCATTAACAAGACATGCTGTGACATTAACAAAAAGAAAAAGCCTTTTTTTCTTTACTTTCTTAAATGGGCTTTAGTTGGTACGCTCAAGACATCAAAGAAGGACTCTGGTGACGTCAGAGATGTTAAGGTGGCCACAATTACCATGCACACTCCACACAGCCCTTGCTGCAGCACTCAATATTTCAATCCAAAAAATTACTGGAGTCTCACAAAACAAAGTGAACACTCTTTTAAGGTGCTATACTAAGATAAATCACTCACCCCGATGTCAGCACATGGCTGCTTCTTCAGGCCAGATGAAGACGGCGGTTGACGATTTGCAAGACTCCCTTTTGTGGCCAGTTCTGCCTTAGCCTTGGCTGCAGTGGAGTCCAACAGTTCAGTCTGTGGCACAACTCTATCGAAGGAGTCCCCTGCTCCTCTTCTTTCCACAGTCGATCGTCGGTGATCACCCGATGCCTCATCTGGACTCAGGTCGCAACGTAGGCTGTCATCTCCATCAGATTCTGCCATAGTATGTTTTCATGAGAAACACATTTGACACCTCTACGAAGTACTACTTTAACGTTTCATAAGATGAAACCTGCTACACCTTGCACTTATGTCACAAAATATTAATAGAGGAAATTGAAATGATTCACTAAAATGTGCAAGTTACATAAAAATGTCTTGGTCTCTAATATGTAAAGCAGGTGGAAGACATCATATAGCAACCACAGTTCTTTATGCCTCTCCCGTTGCTCAAGGAGCAAAACATGGATTTGTGTTGTTTTGCTTTTTTGTCTGGAATGGACCAAGATGGTGCTGAGCTCAGATGTCTGTGTTGTTTTCTCCTCAGCTTTCTTCGGTCTTTAACAAAAGTTAGCATGATCTGGTCCCTGTGGAAGAAGATTCCACTGCAAGTGCATTAACGACTCTGCATCGGACTATGACCTACTTTGGAATGATGGTGTCTGTCTTTACAAATGCAACCAGTGTATGAAACACAGCCGCCTTGATTGCTTGATTGGCCGCTAGCTACAGCCACCGAATCCGTTCAGGCTACGCCTACCTCAGTTTCCCCAGTACCTAACTGTGATACAGCTGCACACAGTAAAAGTGATATTGGCAAATCTCATGATCATCATGACTGCAACTGCAGGATGGCTCTTCCAGGTGATATTTTAACTTCATTGCTTGCAAAGCGTGATAAACTTGTCAACGAGGTTGAACAACTGAAGGCGGAAAAGGCCCAACAAATAGTCCTAATTCAGTCCTTTAAAAAGAACACATGTTTTCTACGTATTGAACTGGCCAAAACAAAGGTGGAAATTCTTAATCGCATTGATGTTACCCTAAGGGTACCTGGTGATGTTGCTATCCCGAAAGTACCCTAACTCTGCCGTGCTACGTAACCGCAAGCACCTTTGCAGGTTTCCGAAGAACATTGCTCAGGCGATGACAGTGACCGTGCGAACACTCCAGCTTCGTCTTACTCGTGAAAGGCTTCTTCTATGCTGCCCGGTGCAACCTCGAAAGAACCATGACCCATTTTGTCCCAAGCCCAAAACCCATCAGGTGCTGCTCTGTTGACTCAACGATTACTTAAAAATACTGGCTATACAGCCAGGAGTAACCAGCCCTTTGCTGACCCTGGTGTCTTCACTATCGTTGGCCCTCGTAGAAGACGTGTTCTTGCTTCCCTTGAAACTGCCAAATCTTCGATTCTGAAGCTCACTCCTCGTCCATTGCAAGAAAAAGTTTTATTCGTGACAAGGCTGGACCCTCACGCAACTGCTGATGACGTCCATGCTGTGGTTTGTGCAAAAGTGCCAGACCAGCTATTTCGCTGCTTCAAATTGCAATCCCGTCAGGACTCCTATTCATCCTTTTGTATCACCACTGATATTGCTAGTTTTCAAGTTCTCAACAATGGTGACGTTTGGCCCGATGGTTGCTTGTTTCGAGCTTTTTGAACCGAAACTCCGCGCTCCCTGTTATAACACCCTTCTATCTGTTCCAGGATGGCAGGACTGTGTTCTCCCCTGTGACAGAAGTAACGCAGCACAAAACTCTCTACTCATCATTTTGCTGTACTTGTGCAACTGGTCATACCTACTATGATATCACGCTGGACAGCATAATAGTAGTTACTATTTCTTGCTTTAGGATTACATTCCAAAACACGAGTGACATGGTCATGGTACAACTCAAGCACGAGGTATGTTTTTGTCATTGTGTATTCTTCCGCAGGTGAAAGAGATTCGTAAAATTCTACTGAAGTCATTCAGACTCACCCATAGCTGGCACAGCAGGGGGAGGGGGCCTTCTCCTCTTAATTTGCGGAGTAAGGAGTTTCATTGTGTTATCATATGGAAGCTGCACTGGCAGTCCGGCTGCCTTCTGTGTTTCCGACAGGCAATTCTCCAAGACAATAACCTGCAGTGAAATAAAAAAAATTACTCATTTTTTCCAATAACTCATAGCAACAAATCAGATACACATAAATCAAGTATGACATCATCATGTTCCAAAAAGCTCACACTCAAAATAAAATATATACTTAAACATATTTGTAATCCTAATACTACTTACATCCAGACAGTATATATTACTTCATAAAATAAAATAGGACACTGCAATTTCATACGTACACGATCCTTTAGGGCCTTAACGAGGGCGTTGTACTCGTGATCTTTTTCTTGGAGTTGATGAAGATGAAATTCCTCACGATGTGCTGCCTCCTGCCCTCGTTGCTGCAACTCTCTCAGCAAGCGCTTTGCTCGTGCATACTTGGCCTCTAGAGCTCGCAGCTGTTCCTGAAGCTCCAGAGCCCCTCTCTGCGCACGACTCGCTTCTGCTTCAGCTTCTTGCAGTCGGCCCTGCGCCCCTTCCAAGAGACGCCCCAGATCCCCCCGTTCTGTTTCAGCCAGTTCTAGTTTTTCTCTCAAAGACCTCGCCTCAGCTTCGGCCATTGCGAGACGGTACCTGAAAACCCACAAAGACAATTGTGAGGCTAGAATAATAAAAGGAGGCCGTAAACCAATATGCCAAAATGGAAGGAAGCACAAAATGCTCACTGCGTTTCTTTGAGACGCAGCTCAAGACCATCTGGATCGGCATCAGGTGATGCTGAACCACTGCTGTCGTGAGATAATTCAAACGACCCAGTAACAGGGAGGTCAGCACCGTCCTCAGGCGTCGATGCAAGTGACTCTCCTCCACTTTCCACACCACCTGCAGCTTTTAGACGAGCTTCCCGCTCCCTATCAGCTTGAATCGACTGAGAGATCAGTTGGGCTATCTCGCTATTAGTGGAGTCACGTTCCCGTCCAATCAGAAACCTGCATGGAGAATGAACAAAGGGGATGGAGAGGAGGAAGTGAGCAAGGATGATATAATAAAGAGACAAAGATAATGAACAAATACTAACTTTTTATACAAAGATTTACTTGCTACTTTACAGTAACTTACCGAACTAGGCCAGATGTATTACGCAGAACTGAGGCTGCATAGGCTTGTGTGACACCAACCAAAGACTTGCCATCCACTTCAATGATTTGGTCATTGACTCTGATTCTGATGAGGCAGAAGAAAGGAAGTTTAGTAAAGAAAGATGACAGAAGCTACAGTAAAATTAAAATGTTTCTTAAAATATATATACATATAACAGACAAAATGGTGAAACATACCTGCTATCTTTATGAGCTGCACCATTTTCTGTGATGGTTTTAACGAAGATTCCAAGTTTCTCTAACCCAGCATCAGCACCAACACCCATGCCAATGATACTGAGTCCTAACCCTTCTGGGCCTATTAAAAAAATGTGCCTACATGTATAAATGCATAACTAAAAAGTGTTCGGCATGAAATTAGTCTCAATCATTGAGTTTAGAGAAATTATCGAAAAAGTTTCCGATAATACGATACACATTATTTTTTTTGCCTTTACTTAGAAAAACCATCCCCTAAATTTCTTTGCTCTTGGTTAGAATGCTGTAGCTTGCACAATAATGTTTCTGTGGAAGAGTTAATGCATTAGCCACTTGCAGAGCAAGACATGACTGTCTTTTAGACCCTCTGAGAAGGATCATTCTTTGACTACTGCACAGGGTTTAGAGGTAATGTTCCTTATCCACGCGAGTGTTTCACACAACAGGGCACACATTTTAAAATAGTGCAAGCCATGTATCACACCTTTTCAGACAACTTCAGGAAATTGTCCGTAGAAAAGATCAAGGGTACATTTTTTTTTTTATAGTATATAAGACAATTGACCCCTTTTTACCCTTTCGATATACTTGCTCAGATGTACTTCTCAACTCTTCATACACATATGTCATAAAAAAGTTTGATTCCAACTGATCCCTGTTCGTCAAACCTGGCCCATGTGAGGGAAAAACTTTGCACGCAGAACACGATGAGAACACACAAAGCAGCACATTTACCCTTCACAAGTTCAACCGGAAAAACATCCATTTTCTCAATCCTTTTTTCGAGCTCATACTCAGCAGAAGCAGATACTGGGTCCACATCGTCATTTCGCCGATCATAGTCATCTACTGAATGTGTGCTGAACACCTGCATCAATGTAAGTAAAAGTAATTTAGATGATTTAAACATTTAAATAATATCAATGAACTGTGAGAAACTCTACATCATGCTAAACCCACTGTGCACACTTCTACCTGAAGCTTTGGCAATAAAACTCAGCAATGGGTCACAAATTATTCACACAAGTCACTGGTACCTGCCAGCTACCTCAGCATTAGCCAGTCAAACAAAGATTCCAATATCTTGAACAATAATATCCTCCAATCATTTGGACAATAACATTATCCATCTGGAAAGATACTGTTCATGGGAAAGCAGGCTCTGTAGTAGCACATGTACACAGAAAAAGCTTTTTTAAAACCTAACCGCAGGAATAAAACTTAGCTCTGCCTATCTGAAGGTTTCCTTAGCATGCAACTTTTCCTAGCACGCTTAGGATACCTAGGCATAGTTATCAAAACAAAAATCGGTCAGATACGAGATCAGTGACTTACCCTGATGGGGTCAGTACTGAATTTCACTTTAGAACTTCTGCGTATGGGTACAGCATAGGGGCAGTCATCATCTTCATCAACATCGCTGGATAATCCTGCTTGCTCAGTGAAGAAATGCCCATCTGGAAGCACATGATACTTCACTCCATCTTCTACTAGAACTGCAGCAGGATCTCTGGGAATAGATGCAGGCTCGTCTACTACAGTGGCTTCAGATGGAGAAGGAGTGCGTAGCACCAGCAGTCGCTGCACCTCTTTGGCCTCTTCATCACTCAGGATCTCTTGCTGTCGGCTTCAGGCAAAACAAAAACATATTTATATACTGTATGCTTTCTGTTGCAAATTAAGTTTTAAACAATAAAAATACGCCTGAAATGTAAACCATAAAGCTCAGTTTTGTTGCAGCAAAGTCCATGGCCCGTACACACCACATAGAAGCTTTGTAGCCGTGTTCATTCCAACACTATAAATGTACAACAACGAACCAAAATAACAGTACCTGGTACTGAGTAGTTTGTCAGCTTCCTCTTGAGTCATAAATTCAACACCACTTGCATCCACTTCTGAAGTAAGGTTCACATCTCCAAATGGATCACCCTATTGAAAAATGGTTGTTTTCAGCTCAAGCTGGCAGCTACGGGCTGCCTGTAGACTGTGCATAATGGCCACAGGTGAGCATCCTCATGAGGGCAGATGAGGTTGAGGGCTTCTTTACCATCACCTCCAAAGGAGGCATAGTGAGGAAATTTTACAGAAAAAAAAAAAAAAAAAGAGAGAGAGATGATAGCAGGACATTTACAGAGATAAGCCGAGGTTACGTGAATCTCCAGGAAAAATAACTGGTGTCAGGTGGGAAGATGTTTCAAGAGAAAAACTGAGGTGAGGTTAATTTTTTTCAAATCATAGTGAACAGACGCTTTCCGACATTATGCTTGTTGGCTTCCCACTCAGTTAAAGTTTATTTTAGGTAAAAGTACGTAATGACACTGGCAGTATTCTTTTTCGACAACCATATTTTTTACAGATAACTTGTACATTAGCATTGTCAAAATATATCCAAGAATCAATGGCAGATTACACCTGGGAGATTTTCATTCCGGAAACACAGTGCATAAGAATAATACAAAGTGCACAGTTTTGGGTGTGTAAAGTTGAGTAGACGCGAACATTTGTTAGGAAACGTTAAAAAAAAAAAAAAAAAAACAGCAGACGGCAAGCCTGAAGACAAGATGGGGACCTGCAGGATCGCAACAAACAACTCCATCCCAAAGGCTAGAGGCCATCCAAATGTATTATACATGCTGCATGCCACTAAAGCCTGTCATGCACGTCACTATGGGTGCTGCTTAGCTCTTAAAGAATAATTCACCTTAGACACGCTTAGTGTTAAGCCAGATTTGTTTCAAACCAGGGGTGGAGCTTATCTTGGTCAAAACAGTATTGTTTTGTTATGAATTGTTGTCTCTCTGATCCAAAATTTTTTAATCTTTCAAACTCAAACTTTTCAGAGGAAAGTTTGAAATGCGGTGAGATAAGGAATGTTTTCAAAAAATGGTCTGAGATAAAGTGAGGCCAGGAATATGTCTAGATAAATTATTGCAGTGAAGTGACGTGAGGAAAACTTCCAAAAGAAAGGACTGAGGTGAAATGAGGTCAGTGTAACGAATTTTTTCATGAAAAGTTTAGGTGAGATGAAGCCATTGCTAAAAAAACACAGAAGTGAGAGCATTAGCTCATATTTGACAAGGGCTGTGTAGGTATCTGTTCTACACAGTGTAATACAACACCAACTAAACAATTACAAAAATAACACTGATATTAATATTATACAAATTTATAATAGTAATAAATGCAACATACCTTGTAAGACCGAGAATTGATAACTGCTTCCACATTAAAAAGCTCATGTTCTCTGCTTTCCAGTTCAGCTAGCGTTTCACCACCAGCGTGCTTGAGGTTACTGCTCTCTTCATATTTATTACCATGAGCTTGATCCTGAAATAACATTATGGCTTTACTTTAACAAAATGAGATACCCCAAGCATACTACTTGGGTAAAAACAAAAACGAAATTGTACAAAGAATGAACATCTACTTTGACCCATTCACGCTGCAAGTCTCGACTTAGTGACACCAGGCGTGTTGATATACGCTGATCATCTGTTCCTCAATAAGGTATGCTCTGCTGCAAGTGCCAGTTTTAACAGTAACTGACAAGATGAAGCTTTAAATCTTCAAACTATGTTGCAGCAGGGGAGCTACAGTGGTTAAACCAGTGCAGCAGGGGAGCTACCAGTGGTTAAACCACCTTGCACAGAAATACAAGATTTGCCAAGTCATTCTAACATCTTTGTGTGGTAGACTTACGGGGTGAGATCCAATAGTATGGTGAATTTTGCTGCTGGAAGTTAAGCGGCTAGCAGTTGGAAAAGATGACAGGTGACAGGTTTGATCTAGCTAGGAACTGCTGGTAAATTTTCTAGTCCAGTGAAAAGAACACTTTCCTAATGTGTGGCATAAGTCACAAATCTCAAACTACAGATGAACATAAATATAGATTAATGAAAACACATGAGATACTGAGGCTAGTTTTTGGTGATGATGCTGCATCAATAAAAATGGTTTACAAGTGGATTAAGCAATCTTGCAGTGGGCGTGAATATGCCAAGCATGACAGATTACAACGTCCTTGGAACTTGACGAGCAGTGTCTTTAGGGCGACGTTGGTGTTACTTTCACGATTTTTACATTTTCACAACAAAAAGCCTACGTACAATGTCTCGCTGAAATGCAGTAGCCAATGTACAGCTTACTTGTGGGAGCGGAATCGATCTTCCTGAAGTAGCAGCCAGGCTGTACAGGAGCACACTATTTGAAGATGGTTCACTTATTCCATTGTGAACAGGATAGCCCTTGTTTGGCCAGTGGTGGGAAGAGTTCTCTGAGCATGACGAGACCGGAGACTGAGGTTGTGCTGATGAGCACACTGCAAAAAGATTTTAGGGATGATCATGTAGCAAAAGTGTAAAAAGAAGAAAATTGTTCTATGACTTTAAGACCACAGTAGTCACCGTATAACAACTTTTTCACAGCTCATGCTGCAACACCCAAAACGACTTACCTGCGTCATTTTTATTTGGAACAACTGCGTGAGGAAGCACTGGAGGCTTTGGTGGGTCAGATGTGCTGTTGCTGTTATTCAATGCAGAAGCTTTGGCACTATCAGGTTGATTACTTTCAGAAGCTTCCAAAGTTTGCTTCAGCTCCACTGTGGCAGTGCTCACAATCTCTCTCGCTTGCTCCTCACCAACTCTTGCTGCTTTTGGCTCAGTGAGACCATTCATCGTAATCTTTCCAGAGTCATTCTTCTGGAAATCATCTGTGGGAATGCTGGCTGAACGTTTGCGAACGACTGCATACTCAACTTCGGGCGGCTCATTTACTGACACATCTGCAGGAGCACCGGTACTATTATTAGACGACAATTTTTGTTTCAATTCGTCTAGCATCTCAGGGGCTTTGCACTTCGTTGCTGCCTCAGCACCTGGATCAGGAAGGGGACGCTTCTGCTCCATGTTGAGAGTACCGTCCTCAGCTGATCTTCGCAAAGACTCGTACCTCGGAGGCGCAGATGGCTTCTTATGCTGTGGGACTTTCACGGGTACTTCTTCTTCTGCAGCCTTTTTCTCAAAGGCTACAGAAGCATGAGGAGGCACTGGCAATGGGGCTGAACTGCTCATAGCATGGCTTAGTACCAGAGAATTCCCTTTTTCCACACTTGTAATCTTGGAACATACACTATGTGAATCTCCATTTACAAGAGCAGTTCTCTCGGGTTCCTCAGAACTGGAATCCTCGCTCCAACGCAAGGCCGCTGGTGGTGGAATTGCAGATGGCGAGCTAGCTGGCGAACTGGCCACACTGCTTCTGCGCCCTGAAGCTGGTGGTGGTGGTTTCTTGGAGGCCTCTTGCAGCCGCTCAAACATAGCTCGTGCATTGTAAAAGCGAGCTACATGACTATCACTTCGTGTCAAGGTGGGTGGACCAGAAGGGCGTGCCGGTTCTCCTGGAGGTGGCTCTGAAGATGGGGACCGAGACAAGGAATCACTACCTTCAGTCTGAGACTGAAACATATTTGCAATAGAGCTGACTTTAGAACCAGCTTTTGCAGGAGGTGTACTGCGCCGCCTCTCATTGTTATCGGATGACGGGTTGCCACGAGTCTCAAAGGTTGACCGAAGGCTACAAATAAACGGCTTTGCCGGAGAGGTTGGGGTTGGTGAAGGAGATGTTGGGGGTCCATCCTCTAACCACCCCGTGCGAGAACGAGATGCAGCCAGTACCTCGGAACGCCGAACGTCAGCCATGCTGGCATCCAAGGTTTGCAGCAGGGATGCAACAGCTACTTTTAGCCATGTTATTCCCTGTAAAGGAGGTATATCAGTGTGATAAGTAATTGTCGTGATAACTACTGAAGTGATCAATATCATAAACCACAACACAAAATCGACAGTAATAGCAGCATAAAATACGAAACCTGGTTTTACAAGCAAAAGCAGATTTAAAATAAAATAGTAAGACTGTCAAAAATAAATCCATTATCATGATGAAAGAGAAGAATCCTGTATCTGTTCACATCAACTATGAAACAGCAATGTGGGGTCAATCAAGAGATGCCACTATGGCTAAAGAAACACATCGTAACATAACACACCCATGATACAGTATC
Organism: Ornithodoros moubata; assembly: GCA_029532675.1. Taxonomy (NCBI): domain Eukaryota; kingdom Metazoa; phylum Arthropoda; class Arachnida; order Ixodida; family Argasidae; genus Ornithodoros; species Ornithodoros moubata. The sequence goes on from JARGYV010085427.1 coordinate 13,296, forward strand.
TAGCAGCACTTAATTCTCTTTTATTCGAGTCAAGTATTTATTTTATGTTTCACATGTTTTCAATATTACATCGCTGCAGGTTCATATATCCATGCTCAAAGCCCACTTTCACTTCAAGCATGAAAGTGAATCAACAAAGGAAGCACAATCAGAAAGATGCAAAGTCTAGAGGTAACCAGTTCTGCAAGTCTGCATAAATGGCTACTCATAGTTGCACAACAGAAAACAAACACCACAGCTGCAAAGTTTAAATGGAACAAACATTATTCAGGCACACACATACTCAAATGATCTCAAACCCCAGTAATGCTTGCAGTAAAAGCACTCATACCAAATCAAATCAAATCAAAACCATGAAAAACTCGGTTGCACAACTGTGTACCAGCTGAACGCTGAACCTTGCTGCTTTGAAGAAGCAGACAAAATGACATGGGGCAGTAGAATAATAAACCATGAAATATGTTATCCCAAACACTACATGTATGAATGCAACAATATGCAAGATAATTTGAGGAATACTATTCAAAACTCGTGCCAGTAGACCATTTTGAACAAAAATACAGATTACTAAGAAAGAAAGAAATATCAACAATTGAATGAGTGAAGAAGCTTAGTACAGCTTAAACATTCATCAAATCTTCTTTCTTCATAATTCTTACCGTTTGATGATGTTTTGCAACTGAACTAAATTATCCCTTCAAATTTCCCGTACTTGAGCATTTGTGAACATTTGTTCAGAGATTAGAATCACTTCCTGAAAGGACAGTTTCGGGAACACTCACACATATAAAGAGAAACCTATTATAAGTGCGAGCACTGTGCAAGATGTCTTTTTCCTTCCCAAATCAAGGTGAGCCATTAAGCTACCGTCATCAAACCTGTCTATGGTGCCTCAATGATAGCTCATGAAGGAAACTCAAAACATGAAGGCGATACTCATCTTGGCTACACAGGAGGAAGCAAGGTTACCAGAACCAAAGCTGCAGTAATGCAGAATCAAAGCTGAGTATTAGAAATAAACTTCTTGGCTGTGGTAACACTTGCTTTTTGGATTCTGTGTTTGTGCCACAATGCAGTTATCACTGCAAATGGTGACAATGCATAATAAATAAATTTTTAGTGCAACAAATACCACCTCAGCTACAAGTATTGCATTTCACAACCATTTTTAAGTCAAATTCACTAAAGTAATAATACGCAGAAATTACTGACATTCATTATCACAAAATTTCCCAATGACGAAGTAGGAGCACTACATGCTCTACACAAAGCAAAATTTCCTTTTGTAATACCGTTTAGTATGTGTTCAAAGGGTACAGTGGTGAACTTTTTATATAAACTTTTCTTGCTTGAGCTCGGAAAACAAATTATGTCACAAGTTGCTTCCTTGCACTCCAGCTTTACAATACCACCTCTAAACTGCATAACACCGCTCACTGCATAATTCCGTCAGCAAGAGATTGCTGTGTACACTGTATGCCTATACACAGAATGTTTTGTCTGATGTCTATTCACTAGCAAGTGGGTGACCTTATACAAGTATACCATAATATGCTTACTACACCACATGCAGAGACACCTTTCTTTTCTCACATACACTAAACACAACACTTATTTTCAATGGGTCACCCCAACCTTTACCCCTGCCCAACCTTTTGAATTTGCAATGGTACACTAGTTTGAACATGAATATACAGACAGTTATTTCGTGTTTCAGTGCAAAGCACAATCCCAGCATTTACCTACATGTATAAAATGTGACACACATTCTCATGTGAACTGCTTAATCTCGTAAGATGTTACGAAACTAGTCGAAGAAGAAGTATGTATAAAGCCCAGCTGCCGTGGGACAACAGCCACTCTTGAAATAAAAGTACAGTCAATGAAAAGAGTGAACGAATGGGATGACACGAATACAAGGTAGCACGTGCCAAAATGATAAGTAAAGTAAGTTTCCAGAAATGAAGTACACGCTAGGTGTCGATGCGTCGGTGCAAGACCACGTTAGCGGTGTGATTAATCCAGTTACTAACACTGCCCATCAGTGTATAAGATCACACAAGCCTTCGGGACGAATGCTACAATCGTAGACATTCGCATTAATTATCTTGTTTCAGAACGGATTTTATGAAAAACGCCATTTTATTTAATGTCGGTAACGAACTTGTCATTATTGCAATAACGCAAAGCAACAAACCCACGTGAACATAACCACAACAGACAAGTTCTACAACGTTAGTGGAACAGAAAACCCCAACGTAACAGCATACTCAATTTTAACTGCAAACGATCACGCAACAACACAACTGCCCCCTCCCCCGGCACATTTCTTTGTCATTGACACTAGCTCCCAATCGCGATTTCTTTTTTACCGTTCCGCCGTTTATACATCTCGTAGCTCCTCACGCATTGAAATTAAGCGTGAAAATACGTGATGTAAGTGATATCATAAAACAGCTCATACAAATGTCTCTTACCAGTCATTTATCCTTCGCTGACAGTGAATCTCCACATCTCTCGATGGCCGCCATATTTCGGATCGTTGCATGTATCCACGGGTGAGGGGTCTTCGCCCTCCAACGGGGGAAATCGAAAGCGCCACTTGGCACTGCACTGGAGTAGTATGCGAACAACAATTCACGCTTTATTTTGTTTTCCGTTGTATCAAAATTACTTGACATCTTGCTTAGTATACTTCAGTGCCTCAAGATCAATGGCCTGTCAAAAACAGTAAAAATGCTGTAGAATGCTGTGAAAGGCGAGTGTCACGCGTCCTGGGCATGCTTCACCGGAAACAGCTGTCATTTGCCGTCAACAAAAATATCCTCATTCAGCAAAAGACATGTCTCCTGCAACCAGAAATGATCAGAAAGTGGAAATAAATTATTTCATAAACGTCGTATAACCGGAGTGAGCCTCTTGAATTAGCATGACACCGCGCAGTTAATGTGAACTATCGTCTAACTTTCACGAATTCTTTCATGAAGCACGAATGCTTACTTCATCCTTTGTCGGCATCATACCCTAGAAAAGAGAGAGAGAGGGGAAAAAAAAAAGAAAACGATAATCACGTTAGGTAATAACTGCAAGCAGATATAAAAGTTGACAACTCTATGTTCGATGAGATCATCTTGGGATCAAAGTAACGCAATACTTTTGATTTGACTACTAAAGCAACTATAGACTACAGCATCTGACAACAGCAAAGAAATGAAACTCGTTCGCAGCAGCCTTCCGTTTCGAGCTGCCGCGAACATGAACTGCGCGTTGCCATACACATTACAGCAAGGCGAGTTGCGAACGCATGATTCTGATGTTCAAGATTTTTGTTGGCTTTGGCGGGTAAATCATTTTTTGAGGGGTAAGCAGCTTCTTCTTCTTCTTTTTTTTTTTTTTTTCAGTTCGCGGAGACGCTGATGAGTCACCTGTCCACTGGGAAAACAGGGAACCGCCAGCAGAAAAGCCCCAAAATGCCTTGCGTGCATGGGCGAATGGACGAGGAGAGCATGCATGGCGGTGGAGTGGTGGCGGTGAGCCAGTGGAGCGTTATGGAGTCACAACATTGTAATTTGCATCGCTGGTACTGTATGCGGTACGATCGCTAAAAGTGTGCAAAACGTGAATCGTCCATGTTTCACGTCTTCTTGTTGTCTGCTGGTTGAATCCTTTTGTCGGGAGAGAAATCTGCCACTCGATAGGACTTCGAGGCATTCCGATTCGATAACCGCGCCGTTGTGAACGAAGTCTTGTCCACGTTTGCTGTCCACGCCCGCAGAAACTTGAGTTTCACATTCTTCACGATGTGAAATACAGGCGTTTAGTGTGACTATAATCTGCTCAACACTGAGGAAATGGAAACACGAGTGTACATAAACATCGATGTTGAGCCATTCTGCACTAAGTTGATCTTCCCAGTTGGTGTTCCAGTGGATGGCTGCATCGGACTTATTTTTGGGGACTTCTCAAAAACTTGTCTGAAGAGCGTTTCGTCGAATGGGACCTGCGGGTTTGCTGAGATATCAACTGCAGTTAATGATAAGGTATTCGTACGATCTTCGTCTGTTGACGGGAAACCGTTATGCACGCTTCGAACAGCGCCACTGCCTGATGACTTGAAGGAGTGTCATCTGTCGTGGAAGCGGAACAAACGCAAGGAGGTTAGTGCAGAAAATGAACCGGCGGACGAAACATCAGCCAGTAGCCCAGACGAACCAAACCTCGCGAACGAGAATGCACTTGTCGACGTATCAAGCAAAGACCGAAGAAAGCAAAAAAATCCTGTAAAAGTGCGCATCAGACGTTCTGCTTCCAAAGCAGCTACAAGCTCTACCCCAACACGCACATCAGAGCGCCAAAGAAAACCTGTCAAAGTGTTTTTCCCAGACAGCTCTTCTGGGTCGGATGGTGATGTAAATGAGGACAATGATGGCAGCACCTGGGAAGGCTCTAAGGAGCCCACCGTACTGCAGGCAGCGAAAGCACAACAAACAAAAAGTGCGGGGAAATCGTCTGCTCCCCGTGTTGCACCGCTCAAAATAAAAGCGCTCAAAGCGCAGGCATTAGAAAATGCAAAGCCTACTAAAGAGACTGCCAAAACAAATTACTTTTGTGATGAATGCGGCAAGACTTTCTCTTCTAAATCAAAATATCGCCAACACTCGTGGTGCCATCGACCCTCCACAGATCGGCCACACAAATGCAAATACTGTGACAAAAGATTCATCAGCAAAGCAGCAATGGAGCGTCACGAGTCCAGCCAATGTGGCAGCATGCCCAATTACTGTGACATGTGCTGCAAGGGATTCCCAACCAAAGAGGCATTGTCAGAACACCTGGAAAATCACAAAAACTATCGGTGCCAAAATTGTTCGCAACTGTTTCTCAGCCAAAGAGGTCTGCGCAAACATTACTCGCAGACTCACAAGAAGAATGACAAGAACAAAGCGCCCTTGCTGAACGAAGAAATCACGCCAGCGCTGCCTCAGAACGGAGAAACAAACAAACTTGTACAAGTGTTTTCATGCACTGTTATTGACGAACTGGTCAACCCCGCTCTTCAAGAGCTGCAGGTGAAAGAAGTGTTTTCGTGTGACCCGTGCTGCACGTCTTTTACAGACCACAGCGACTTTCAGGTACATTTACGTCAGCACATGGAGATAAAGACTGGAGCAGATCCGAAAGACCAAACTTACCACTGCAGTATTTGCAACAAGAAGCTCAAATCCTTGTGTACTCTGAGGGTACATGTACAGTCGCACAATAAGGTAATGTACGTCCACTAGGTTGAGTGTCTCTGTGGTAAAAGTTAACCTTAAAGCATGTAAAAATCAGTGCATACACAAAGTTGATTTTGATTTTACTATGACAAGTACCACATTTGGCAGTGAAAGAAAGAAGGTACAGGCGAGCTGATACTTTGTAAAGAAGGAAAAGCATGAGGCAAGGAAACAAGGAACACAGTGCAAACATGTTGTTTGTGTTCCTTAATTTCCATGTCTCTGGGATTCTTATTTCTTTGAGAAAGCTTAATTTCACTTAGCAGATTTGGCATTCTGATTCATTATAAGCGACACTTTAATGATTTCAGGTGCGTTCATTTGAGTGCAACATCTGTCAAGCAAAATACACAACCCCTGGAAACCTCCGTAAGCACAAGAAAATTCACGATACAACACATACGTACAAGTGTCCGCAGTGCCCCAAGGAGTTCACACACAGCAACTACATGGCTAAGCACATAAAACGTGTGCACACCAGGGATTTCAAGTTTGCATGCAGGTGAGTACGTAGCTGTGTGCTTCAAATATTTCAGTTATAGAAGAACGTTTCAGCTCTGGACGTGAATTTACTAGCATTCTCTGTGTGAAAGTAAAGGCTTTCCCACAAGAGGGTGTGAGAGTGGTATTGTATTCATATTCCACCTCTATTCTTTGACAAGTAAAAAAGGAATTGTGGGTGCACTTTGTTGAAATGAAGTAAGTCAGTCAGGCTCCTCTCTGTCTTTCATCCTGTATGTGTGTTCCAGTCTCAGAAAACCAGTTTTCATTGTGTAATTCTTTAGATATATCCTTGTTTCATGTGCATGTTGAGCATGTTTCAGCCCTCTTGCATGAGACTCACGTGAAAAATTTTCGTAGCTAGTTTTTATTGCAGGTCTTGCATGAAATGAAGAGTAGTTAAAGTGAGGATATGACTGTAGTATGCACACAAAACGTCCATGTAGGCTACAAGTCTATATAGTATATGTGTATTATATATGCACTATTATATGTATATGTATATATTATGTATATGTGCATTATATATGCACTGCATTGACATTTGCACAGCACGGAATGCTGTTGACAAGGTTACAGCGCTTTTACTTCCATAACAAACATGTTTAACCTCACGGATAAGACTGAGTGAAATGAAATTGTCTTACAAACGCAAAATGTGTTGAGCAGAATTTCTCTTAAAAGCATTGTGCTGTCAAAGGGGCAGACATGATTTTATGCTAGTATGACACCCTCATTCTTGCAGCTATTGTCCGAAACGGTTCCAAGAGCAGAAGCGCTTCCAGCAACACCTTGTGCTGATGCACGCAGGCGAACTGAAAGACGACGACTATGCAACTCTCACGTTGGTGAAGAAATTCCACTGCAGCCAGTGCTCCTTTACGACGTACAGCCCCAAGAGCTTCCGCCAGCACGAAATAGTTCACACTGGAAAGTATCCATATGTCTGTGACCAGTGCAACAAGGGGTTCACGTTCCGCTTTGAGTTGGCCAAACATGTGCGCTGCATTCACAACTCCCAGTCATTCCGCTGTGACCGCTGTAAGCGTACCTTTACTGCCGAGGACGTCTACAAGGTAAGCGTGGCCGAGCAATGTTGATCACGAGGCAAAAATCAGATAACTCGCTTATGATTGCTATCACAGACATTGTTTGCCATCTCACATCAGGATCAGTTGTGTGGTATAGAATGATGAGTCACTATTAGACTGTTTTTCATGCAGGTCCACAAAGACCACCACGATAGGGGCATTGGGATCACATGCAAAGAATGTGGAAACTTGTATGAGACCCAGGGCCACTATGAGCAGCACATGCAAACACATTCAAAGGATCTACCCTACGAGTGTGTCACCTGCAAGAAGCGCTTTGCACTTACACGTTCCTTGAATCTCCACCGGCTCACACACGACAAGCACAGGACACCCCGGTTCCGTGCCTACAACGGAAATCGCAACTGGGACTACTTTTGTGATTTGTGCAAGATCTATTTCAAGTACGGCTCAAGCTTGGTGGCCCATCGTGTGTGTACGCATGGCAACGGTCCACAGACAGATTGTCCGTACTGCGATAAGAAATTCAATTCAAAGTTGACTCTTTCGATGCACATTCGCACCCATACTAAGGAACGACCCATGCGATGTACCTACTGTGGAAAGACGTTTCGTGTTTGGAACAGCCTCAAACGCCATGTCATCACTAATCACACCAAGGACTACAAGCTGTTCTGTGCCCTCTGTAATAAAGGCTTCGTGTCAAAGTCGTACCTTAAGGTACACCTCAAAAGTGCACACAAGGCTGTTCCGAGTAGCTCTGGAAAAACGAAAAAGGCCCAGCAACAGCAACAACCACGGAAAGCTGCGATGCCACAGCGGCAGCCGCAACCTCTGGCAACTGTTGCCCTGCCACCTAAGACGGATCGAAACGGTACAGCGATTGCTTTGCAGCCACCTCCCACCAAACTCACTCCTCCAGTGCCAATGCCTATTCTGAACACAACACACCTGCCACCCATGCAGCAACGCGAATTTTTTGAAATGCAACAAATACAGCATATGGAAGGAGAGACCTACTCATTAATGTTGCTATAGTGGCACACACTAGGGATACCCTGTTTGACACTTTTGTTACTGTTGCATTCTGTGCTTAGCATATTTAGCTGCATGAGAAGAAAGTAAGGATAAAAGTATTGAGAGTTGCAATTAGTAAGGACGAAAGTGTTTATCCACCTGGATATTAATGCATCCTGTGATTTTATTATCTTTTACATTGTTAAATTAAGCTAGATGATCCATTCTGATCATCTCTAATGATAGGATTGTAGGTATGTGTGCCTGATTTTCGAGAACTTTTCCAGCATAGTGCATAGCAGTGAATTTAAATCATTGTGTACAGCTTTGTAAGGAATTCCACTAGAAAAAAGTGTCCAGAACAAAGCAGTTCTTTGTACAATGCTTGGGGCTCCCACATGCATGCTGAAGAAACATCATCTATCTGGACCGTGGCCATCTTGCCGTCTCTCTACTTTTCAAATGCTCAACGAGAGCACATTTTAATCACGCTTTAGACATTGGGCATTCATTGTCATATATTGCAATATTTGTATATTTATTGTGAAGGATGATTCCCTTGTAGACATCTTGTACATAGGCTATTTTTGTGACTCATGATAACAGTCTTGTCTGTTTATTGTATAATGTCGCCTTGAGCATGAGCACATACCCACCTCAGAGGCAATAAAATCTGGTAATACATATTTACTACGTATGTTATGTTGTACAATTCATAATCTGTGTTACGTAGCTTTCAGCTGCAATGTTGAGAATACTAATTTTTTTTGCCTGTGCTTGTGCTTGCTCCACCAGTGGTGCTTTGTCTCCCTTTACATTTCACAATGTTCTTCTTAGTTGGTGGTGAGAAAACGTCCGCTTTCATATCCGACATACGCAATAATTCTCAGAATACGCATGGCTTTTGCACTGCAGAGGTGCCCTCGAATAACTGTACAGCCATTCCACTGGTATGGACTGAAGCACCAAGCTAAAAAGGCAGTCCTCCACAGATAAAACTGGGGCAGCATCTGCATGAAAATATAAAATTTAGGTTGGTGCTCAACATCATCCAGTTCAGAGCCATATAATGCCAGCAGCTCATGTCTGCAGATTCCACTTACGTTGCAGACAATTGGGCACAGCATATCCACAATGTTCACAACTGCAAAGACGATCCAGTAGGTAATCCACTTAATATAGCGGCGAGTGACGTTTGCATCAATGCAGATAAGAGAGACTATCATTGGGTACGGGATACACAGAAGATTGCTCATGTGACGTCCAAATATTCCGATTAGGAAGGACAGCAGCATCAGCACCATTACTGCATAGAATATGAATTCCCTGGAAATATAAATGGACACTGAGCTCATTTAGTCGTCCAAGCTTCTACAGAGGTTCGTACTGCACAGTATTCACTCTGAAATACCGTCGAAACAAGGATTTGCGGAAATAACGTCGGTGGGTCTGTGAAGAGAATGTCATACCTACGTATCTTGATTACGTCTTCCAAGTTCGCCAAGGACCTACCCATGACAGATTCGGTATAAAGATGATTCTTCATGGCATAGTGGAGCCGCAAAAGCAGGGGCAAACAACCTAATTTCGGGAGACTTCCCCGCTGCTTCGACGACGACGGCACTGTTTCGGCAGGCATCACAGTGGTAGCGGACGTTGTCTTACCACGGAAGAACATTGCTTCGCCGGAAACATACAAAGGTAGCCCTGCGAATAGTGCTCTGTGGGTCTTAGGATGTCATGGAGCCCACGCAGAAGATCCGCGTGCAGTGCCAACAAAACGAAAATGCCGCCGTGAACCATCAGGCTGTGCGGTCGCTCCTGGCGCCCGCGGTTTTTCAGTGTCCAAGGTGGTGAGAACGGCAACAGGTTTAATTCGTACTCATTTTCTGTTCTCTTTCCTTGAGGGAGGCGCACGAATAATTCACATAGCCATTGAGCTTCTTTCTCGTTTTTAAAGTTCCTATATACGTAGTTGTGTCTGCGAAGTTGTGCTACTTCTTCGAAGAAGCACTGAGAAATATTCACAAAGTTTCTAAATGATAGGGGGCAGTGCACGCCTTTCTGTAGAATTGTTAAGGCTGTCAGAAGTTTACTTATACCGAAAATTACGAAGGTCTGGCACAAGGACTGCAACTTATCAAGTGCAGCTGATGCGTAGTGGATATTAATCACCGATTAGGGTCCTTGCGTTATGGTTATATATAAATAAATACCCCATGTGAAATTGCCTCGTATTTTCGAGTTCTTTGTACACTGAAGATCGTAATAACCATGCTTGTCTGCCTCTTGTGTGAATGTGACTCTACTTCTTTTTTATATGTATATAGTGCTCGTGTTTAAGCAGCTTCTTTCACAAATTTATCAGTGTAATTGCAAGTATTTCAAACACAACGACAAGCTCGATACAGTTTACCCATATACCATATTCAAACACACAAAATTGGTTGATGTGACTACACTTCCATCAAACTGCTCAGTCAGGTGGGTTCACAGGTTACGACTTCTCTCACCTGATTAGGTGTTTTATACGTACATTGCAGAGTTAAAACTTTGTCTAGGTTCCACTAGTGGCAGACGATTATCATTTGACTGACTTTTGAGTCAGATGCTTTGTGCATCTAGAGAATACCTGAACGAAAATTAATGAAACCGTATCAATGTAGCATTGCAGTCAGGAAAGATTATTTTCGAATCAAAAGTGAAAAGCATCTTGTAATATGTCACAATCAAAGTAGGCCCAATTGATCTTTCCCTAACTGAAGGGCTTGCTTTACGTCGCCAGACAACTGTGATCACAGGCGACGCCACAGTAGTCTGTCTGTCTGTTAATTTTGCCCACCTGAGGGCTCTTTAATGTGCGGCAAAAACTCGCACGGCAAACGGCAACACCAGATAAGTTGTGCATTCCATATCGTTGTATCAGTAATATTCAATGAAAGACCCAAATAAGTTTTTTTTTTTTCAGTGAGATACAAAGGAAAGCACGTTTTTATTTACAGTAGATATGCTTAAAAAAAAAAAGCTTTACAATGCAGCTCTTGCAGCTTTCGTGGTTGTTTGCAATGCTGCGATGTAAGTAAAGCTAGTTATTCACAGCAAGATGCCAACAATGCTGCTCGTCTCAGAAGGTACCAGTTTTATCTGAAAGAAAGTAACCAAACAGGTAAGATGACTGAAATATGCAATCTGAACCTGAGCCTTCAACATAATGAAATGGTAGAAGCAGCAAAAAGATGCAGCAAAGGGAATGCCTGTTGAAGACGCATAGCACATTATGACAGATCACAAGGATAAAGACATAGACAGAAAGATTATCAGGAAATCAAAGTACCAGCTATACCAGTAATGGCCCTTTGTGTTTGTTAAAGGATAGTCTTCAGCATGCAAAGCACATACCACTGAGTTCCAGCCGTTTTTGCCTCCATTCTCCACTGAGATCATCTACAAATCTTTTAAACAGATTGATACTGGCAACCAAGCCAGTCTTCCTGTACTCATTGCTGAGGACCTTGTTCTCATCCTCAGGAACTTTGTGCTCGGCATCATAAATGTCAATTTCATTGCACAACCGACTGAAACGAATTAAAAACCAAATGACATACAAATAGATCTCGCTTTCAAGCCATGGGCCTTTCGACTATCCCGTACTCCTCATATCAAATACAATAGTGTTTGTAGTTAGATCTGTAGTTAGATGTACCCTGCATATGAGTAGAATGCGGGGTCTGACTTGCATGGGATAAATACTTTTTTATAATTCAGGAGGTGAATGTCTGGTGCTTTTCTTGAAACAATAATTCGGGGTGAAAGGTTACTGATTCTTGGATAGCATAAACTTCAGAGAGCTAGAAATTTGAGCAGAACTCAGCTTTAACCCAAATCGGTCCACGACTGGTTTTGGGAAGGAATAACTGGGCTAATAAATCATGCTAAAAAAAATATCATATCTACCTTGTATTTTGCAGACAGAACGACAGTGCTTTTGAGCTATGTTTCAGGGTTAATTATGAATATTCCCCAACACCGGCTTGTCCACTTTGTTCCTATTGCCTACTTGTTCCTACCTTGCCACAACCTAACACAGTGCACTAGCATTCTCTACAAACTGATTATGCTACTCTCTGTTACACACAAGTAAAATCATTTGTCACAAATCATTGGCACACTGCACAGTGACAATAATACCAGAGGGTTGTAAAAGTGAAAGGCTGCTCATGAGAGAAACAATGCTCTTGATTAATTTAGCCCCCAGATTTAAGTAGAACACTCTATATGAAGCTGCTTTATGCTCTAAAATGAAGCACGAGCATAAACAGTCTCCTTCCTGTGACGATACTAAAATTAATATTGTATGCATGTCAAATGTGATAAATAATGGCCCTTAATGTCTATGACTCTGAAACATCTCCATACCCTATTGTCGGGACCACAAAGGGATTAAAAGTGTCCACTTGGTTTATGTCAATAGGAACACAGACTCGGCCGGTCTTAGGATGGACACAAAACGGTGCCTTGAGCAGATGGTTGAACCCTTTCGTTACAGCAACATCTAACCGAGGATAGCACAGAGCCAGCATCACCTGTTCCACCAACAACACACATTTCCTGCTCTGGATACAAAAGACAGATGTATGTGACATTCAGATATTTGTACAGTATAGAAGCAAGATATGACTTACCTTGCGTTTCGCTCTTTCAACAGCGCCCACAAATGCATTCCAGCGGTTTTCAGCAGAAGGTTCCTTCAGTACATGCAGTTCAATGTCTTCCCTTACAGCTGGAAAAAGAAAAAAACTAAGTTATCAGGCTACTTATAAGTTACTTAACAAGTTATGAGGCCTAGAACAAGCACAGTGTCTGTGTGAAATATCGGCGGCTTCCAACCTGAGGCGTATTGCTTTAACTTACTCATTCCATTGTTTTTCTTTGCACTTCCTGAGCAAGTTTCTCTACAGTATTAGTGCACACAACAGAGAAACTGCATAGAGATATCTGTGAATGTATGGTGCACATTAGAGAGTCAGGTTTATCTTGGAATAAAGCGATGTGAATCACTGTTGTCATTAAATGCATTTAAGAGTGTTTTCAGGCTTATACATTTGTCCTGGCCGAGTACAGTAGTAATGTAGGGGAGGTAAACATTGTTACTGGCACTGTATGTTGGAGATTTCCGGAGCACATCAGAAGATCCCCAGGTGGTCTAAATTATCAGCAGTCCTACCCTGTGGCGTCCCTCATGATCATAGTTGTCTTGCGACGTAAACCCACGAATTATTATTGTTGTTATTATTATACATATGGTGAAGTTACTTTTTATATTACATTTAAAGGGACTAATCTCTATCAGTCAGATACTTAGAATGGTTAATACTAAAATAATGAACTAAATGTCACGGCATAGGAAAATCATTTGCTTTATAGGTCAAATATGAAAAGTCACCACATTGTGTTGCTTATGTATCCTTGAAAAATGGAAATCCAGCGACCAAGCAGAATTAGATTAAAGCAAAACCCTCAAGTTTTTTTTTACTCACTACTTTTTTTTCTTTTTTTTCAACAGGGATCTTNAAAAAAAAAAAAAAAAAACTATCTGTGACTCACAGCTTAGCGTGTTGTGGTGCTGTGTTACCTTTTACATCTGTATTTTTATATCCATATGTGCATTATAAAATTGTGTAGAAATTTTTACAGAATGTGGTAGGCAACACAGTTTTGACAAGTTGATAGAAGTGAAAATGCACACTGATATATGATACAAGGAACATGTTAAGACCAAGTGCTAAATGTTAGGGGGTTTAATTAATTTGCAGAAAATAAATTACAATAACACAGCTTAAAAGAGTCAATTTTGCAGCAGGTCTAATAGTCTCGAATGCAGGTCAAATTAGCGAGACTTTTAAACCACCTGACAAGAAGTGTAAGTTTATGGGTTTTGGGCTACCAATATTTCCTAGGTGATCTTCATTTTTATGATAAATTTGTATTTTCAGTGTTGGAAGAGTTGAAAAACTGATTGTGAGAGGTATGCTGGGAGATGGGGATTGGGACTACCACTGACCCACACTGAGTCAATACCCGGCTCCACTGAATTCAATAAAAATGTAATGAGGAAGGGCACCTTTTTCTAAGCAGTGTTCAACAATCGATTGCCAGAACTTGTCATTCTCCAATGTCTTCTGCTTGACAATAATCAGGTCATGAAACATGCTTTCAATTATCTTTAGTGCACACCTATTGGGAAAGAAACATGTCACCACTACTATCAAGCAAAAATGTGCCACTGGTAACAACTAGAAGGAAGGGTCAATAATCAAACCAACTTTATACTTGGATGGATTGTTTTGAACAGGGACACCTTCGTCTTTTGGGAACCACTCTGAAAATGTACAGATTCTAATTACCAAATGCTTAACCCGAGTTGTACAGTACTTGGTCATGCAATACCAAATGAACTTTTGTTTCCCTATACATTATTAGGACCCACATTTAAAGGAAAATGCCTTTTTTTTTTCTTCCTTAAGGGGTAATGGTGCCGATTCTACCCAATCCCATATCTAACTCGTAATCAGTTACCTCACAGTAGACTCACCTTAACTATCGAAAGATAATTTGCGATAGCAGACCGGGCTCCAATTCCAAGCTTGCGTGCACTTTCATCACACACCCAGCAATGCACTCCACGACGTCCCGAATAGACCCATAGAAGGTGGTTGAAACCAAAATCTTCTGTAAAGGGAACATTCATTGCATATATAGAAGTGCCCAGGATACAGCAGTAATCATATACAAGGGTCACTTAAATTTTTGTTTGGCAGTGGGGAGGAGAAAAAATATATAACTATAAGTATATCCTATGCCTACGCACTAAACCTGACAACATAGCAAGACGGACCACAAGAAATGCATTTACATATGTATGTTGTTGCATCGATTGCAAATTATGGCCCTACTCTTCTGCCTAGAAAGTCCAGCTTCGGCAGTATATCTCTGTTAGACATAATTTCAGTACGTGGCTGCCCTTCTTGCTGGTACTTTTCATAAAGGCTTGGAAGCACATCAAGGGGCATGGTACCCCCTCATGACTTACGTGTCTGACGTGCTTGTCTCTGACTTACACACAAAAGGCTTTCAAACAAACACTGTTTCCAAGTAAACTTACACAGGTGTGTTTACAGCCTCACCCATGAAGAAGAAAAGACAAACCCAATACTCCTCCGGAATAAGTAAAATAAAAGTGATAGCCTAAAATGGTTTTCTTAACCTAGCAGATAAAACCAGGCAACTGCTCACCCCGCAAAGCACGGTCGAGGATCTTTATGGCGATTGTCATAAATGGCCAACAGTTCGGGCATATTTCAGCACCTTCACAGCATGTTCGCACATCGTTGTAGTCGGACATATCTATGTCAAACACCAGTTCCTTTTCCTTTGGTGCAAACGAGGCCTCCATTCGCCGAGTTTGTGGCTACAGTAATAAAGTAGAACTACATACGTAGGTACAGATAAACAAAAGAGGATTATTGCAATTATTGCTACACAGAAAGGTAGGTCCACGCCATAATACTACGAAAAAAGACCGGTATTTTTAACATCGCTCATTAGAACACGCAGGCAAAAATTGATATGAAATACAATGACAGCTGATCCTCATAAATTTACGCTGAGCACTCAGATTCGCTCAGGTACTATCTAGTACACAGAAAATATAAATAATGGTTGTAACTTACATCGAGGTTGTACACAGCACCAACATCTATTTTATGCGGTACTTTATCCCGAAGCGCTTTCTCAAATTCGGATTGTTCGCCGAAACTCTGGAACCGAACGTAGACATCGTCTTCTAACGTGAACGAAATTTCTCTGTTTGCGCCGGTTGATTTATCCACTGAAAATTGTTATTGTCAAGCTTACTTGTAGTTTGCATTCCGATGAAACAGTGTACTCACCACCTCCGTAAGTCAACCATTTGTAAATCAAGCTGGAAGGGAACAACCTTTTGTAGTACACAGGTAAGTAGTCACTAAAGTACTTCGGGTTGTAATCGACGTCCATTTGCTCTGATGTACACATCGCAGAGACAAGAGCGAAGTTCCCGCTCAATTCTTTTGTGTTCTGCGCGCGCATACGTGCGTCGGCGTCGGCGTTTCGCAGCGGTTCCTGTTGCCATTCTTCCGCGCCGAGAACGATTTGACCGGCGGCGGCGTTGCTCTAATTTTACCATATGCGGCGGTGCGAGCCTGTAAGACAGAAACTCGGCTCACACTCATTGCCTCGGGGTTCATATCACGGAGTGGTTTAGACCTTTAATCATGACTTAGGAAATAAAATATTTTATTACGCATCGGAATTAGTGCCAACGGTATCGGGTTCCGGTGGCAAATAGACCTACAACTGCCGCTATCGCGAAACCGCGCACTGTTTGAGAGTTCCGAATAATTTCGAATTTTAGTGGTGCAAAACACTCAGTATCACCGTGACGTATTCAATACGCTGATGTTGGAAGAATACATTTCACGGGAAGTAGATAATTTTTGTGAGAAGTCGATCAGCTCGAAACAGCTGTCTATCAATTTACGGTTGAGAAGGAGATTCTGGGCCGACTTCACAGGGAACTGTGGCGACATGCACTTTTAATTGCGTTGGGAAATATCTAGAAAACTCCCATACAGCACAACCGGCAGTCGGATTCGAACCCACGACCTCCCAGTCTTGACATGAGGATTGCGCACTTACACTAGTCGGCCATGCACCGGGCTTTATAGAAGGAAGTTTCTGGTCATAGTGATTGTCAAACAGCTGTGGTAACTGCATACACTGTACTATTTGTCATATATGTAGCTTCATCGATATAATATAATGTCGAAATTAATAACCGAGAGCAGATGTTGCAGAAGGCCAAGGAGGACCAGTCGAGTCACTGGCGAAAATGGCACTCGGTTTGCGAGTTCGTCACCTTAGTTAGACAGCTGGTGATGGTGGTGGGTGACATAGTGACATTATGAACGCCTAGTGCTCTAGCAGGCATAGTAGGTATGTTACCATGTTACTTCGGCTTGGGGGAAAGAGGCGTCTAGTAGGACGTCAGAGCAATTTGTCCAACATGGATGAGAGGACACAAAAGGCACACTGCTTTTTGTCCACTCGGTGCGCTGCCCGAGTAGAGTGCACATAATACGAAGTCTATACTTACACATCGAAGTTTCCGAGTTTCAAACGCTGGAGTGATGAGCGACATGAACATCACAGTCACGTGTTCACGATCTTGCGCGCCACCTGGTATACCGGCTTCCCACTGTTTCCCACAAAAAGGAGAAGGGCGGTCCTGAGTGGCTTTCCTTCCTCCATGTGGTGTTCACAGTGTTCCCTCACGTACAGTCCAGAAGCATGGCGGATGCCGAAGTGAGAAGCTGTTCTAAATTATCGAGGAGTTCAGAAAATCTACAAACCTCATCTGACCATTCCGAGTGTTCTTTTGCTGATGCGGTGGAAACTAAAGATCCCGACCAGGTTAGTATTCAGACACGAGCACAATGGTGCACTCCATCGACAATTGTTTTCTTTTTGCGTATGATCGGAATGCGAGGCTTATGTTTTGAATGGAACACACTCGACGATGTTGATGCACTTCAGTCGTACAATTTCTTTATGGGTAATTGTTGTTTACTCAGCCATCACGCTTTGTGCGGTTCTATGTATCCGTACTGTTGTTAGACGTACTTAGACATTGGTGAACGTTCGAACAAATTGCGCTGAAGCTCTTCACTGTAGTTTTCTTCTTTTTTTTTACGTCTTTGTACATTTAATGAATCTTAGCATTCCTAATTCGTTGCTAATTTTTTTCGGCAAGACTTGTTTTACGTAATATGGTAAAGAGGGGTAAGCTTGCGAATCGAACGTCAGACTTGTCCGCGTTGCAGTCTCGATTTTTGTTAATCATTCTGAGGGTAATTAATCGTTATATTACATTAAATTTGTGGGACCAGCTTGTTTTTGTACAAATAACATCGTTGGTACATTCCTGTCGAAAAAATCGCTGGAACGAGACACATCTACAGGCCTGCCCATATCAGCTGTATTTCACATGGTAACACTGGTATCACGCTAAGCGTAACGTGACTCTAACATGCGCCCTGCACAAATATACCTGTCAAACCGTACGAGGCGGTTTGAACCAGTAAAACCTGATTAATTTCTAGGTCTTCTAAAAATTGATTAATTCTTGGGATATCTGTTGCGTGTTTTCTGGATTTGATATTTTTCTTTTATGCTGCTTCTGGCGAATAATTTGCCCAGAGTTGAATCGGATACGCGCTGGTGCTCCCTGATTGGTTGCTATGGACGCTCGTGAGCTGGCGCCGCGCAAAATAACAAGACTGCTTCACGATTTCATGCCGTAGAATTCAGTTTACGGGAAGTGTTGCTCTGGGTCTAAAATGTAGCTTTCACGTTCTGGAAGACACGACATAGCTGGCTTTAATTAGACTTAGTGCTGTTGAGTGTTCCACAAAATTCTGTACACATAACATACATCTGTTCTTAATCTGTGCAATAACTGATGTCAGACAACATTGACCTCCATACTAGTGGTGAGTCAGGAGCCTAAGATAAGCAGCAGAATGATTTGGAAAGGACCCCCTATGCCTGTTGCTTGTACAGATCTTATTTGTTGGAGACCAGGTCCTTGGTCATTTTTTAATGTTCTTTGTATAACCTCGCACTATCTTTTTGTCATATGTGAAAAATCTGTTTTCTTATTTACAGGTAGCAGATGATGCTGCAGAGCCTGACTGCTCACCACTGGCACCACCACTGACACCACCAGAAAATGAAAAGACTAAGGCTTCTATTGAGGTATAAATTATGTAATTCTGGCCCAGTCTCATCTCATGTGATGCCAGTTATGCTTGCTTGATGCCGGATTCTTTGATGAATCTAAAGAGATATGTGAAACCAAACCCAGCACCTTAACCTTTAATTCAGCTACTGCATTGTTTTGATCAGGATGTGAGGTGTGAGCCCCTTCAGCCTCCCTCTGTAAGGTTTCATTCCCTTTCTCACTGTTAATAAATATATCCCCCTTGACACTACCAGTGGGCATGTTGAGGTGGCACAGTGTCATTGCATGTGCCATAGCACCAGCGCTATCGGAGGATGACGGGCACAAATAAATTAGTTTTTCTCCACCAGTCAAAGAACATGGTCGTTTTCTTTTCCTCCTACCTGTGCCACATTGGTGACCTGTTTCAACTTGCAAACATCTGCCTGGGTTCGTTGAGTCTTCCGCAATGCAGACTACTAGTAGTAATCCAGCTAGTGGGGACACCCTGTCAGCTTCAGTATCACCTGCAACCGTGCTGCGCTTTCCCTTGTTTTGACGGCAGAACCCACAATCTAGGTTTCGTCAGGTAGAGGCGCAGTTCCAGCTACGACATATCCAGTCTCTGCAATAAAAGCATTTTCATGTATTTGCGTGCCTCTCAACAGAAGTAGCAGGTTAATTGGATGACATTCATACAAAACTTTCACTTGACGAGGCCTAGGTTCTTAGGACTGCCATTTCGGAGGAGCTGTTCACATGTACCTGTATCCAGCAATTGGTCACGGAAAGAGGGAGACAGCAAACCATCCTAGGAGCAACGGCTTGGTCTCTGCTCCTCTCCGAAGCAGGACCTCAAGTGTTGCTTTGCCGAGCTGGCTTTTGAACATTCTTCGTGGCTGCCTGGCGACTTCCTAGACTCTTCTGAGATGCCTTTTCTTACTGGTGACAGCTTTACGAAGCATCTTCGTGAATTTCCAGGCCATTAAATCCCATCCCCCTCATCAGTTTTTGCATACAAAGATCTTAGTCCACCCAGATGTTCACAGTTCCATCCACGTTTTTGTCCTCGATTGCGTCAAGTCTCCTCTCACTCCTGCATAAACCAGTCCTCATAATGTTCTAGCCTACGGTGAGAAGACCTGCTCAATCTTGATGGTCACTGTACAGTCCCATCCATGGACCGGGTGAAGCCAGCTTATCTAGAGGCATTTGTTGCTCCTCTCGATTTCCCCTCGCCGCATCCAAGCCCCCCAACCTCTGCGTTTGCTCTGACTCAGGGTCTCTTGGTGTTCTTCCCTGGTTTCCCACCAGATCCTAAAGGGACTATTGTAAGATGACAAGTGCTCAGCTGATGAGAGTGCAAGGGCATAAATAAACCAGCTGTTCTCTGTCAGCTAGAGAGTACAGTTGTCCCTCCTTTCCTTGTTCATGTGCCACACATGCATGGTCTGAATCATGTCTAGCCGATACAGTGCCTTTGTTATTTACTAAATGCGTATTTTCAGGAAACTTTGCTTGAGCGGTTTCTAAACTCGACGCCACCACTATTGTCGTGTGAGGATGTAGAAGGAGGGTACGAGGGTACAGCCGACGTGTTTGAAGGGGCAGGAGACAACTATCTTGATTTTGACAAAGGTGAAGATACAAGAAATGATGAATATAATGAATCAGACAATGAAGATGAAGACTGTGTTGAAGAGGAGCGACAGCAAGGAGATGGCCAAGTAAATATTTTCTTTTGTGTTGTGCTTTTCCTGCAGTTTGTATTAAGAAATGAATGTTTCCGAATGAAAGTGCTTCCCAGTTTGTTGTCTTGCGAGAATACAGTGTGGAAGAACTTAGCTTTGCTTTTGTTTTCAGAACTGTGAAGTGGATATGTTATTTTATTTACGAAAGCTGTTCCGAAAGTAATTTTGACAGTAAATAAATGCTCTGTGTGGTTTGAAATATATATGCTATGTTGCCACAAATGTATGCGTGGAGGAGGATGGCATTAATAGGTGCGTTTAGGGGTTGGGGGTACTGTGCTAATCAGTGCACATCTGCCTATCTCGTTCTATAACTGGTTCAATGTAGCAACATAATTTGAAATAAATGAGCTATTTTTGTTGCAGTACACTCCCGTAAGTAGCTGGCTCTTATTTTGATGCAGATTATACCTTTTTCTATATTTAATTTAATTTACATTGTATATTGGATTAAGCTTTACTCTTTCTCTTTTCCTCAAGGAAAGTGTTGGACCTGCAGATACTACTGACAAAGTTCTAGATTTTGACGAAGATAAACGGAATCCACAGTATATTCCTAAGAAAGGAGCTTTCTACGAGCATGATGACAGAGCTGTTGGTGGGGATGAGGATACTCCTGGAACAGATCAAGCTGCCAATGAAGATGAAAAGTATGGTGCTCGGTGCAATGTAAATGAAAACATGTGTGTTGTTAGTTTTTGTACATCAATATTTCTAGCAAGGCGCATGCATTGTAGTCTTTTCTGGAAGAAAGGGTCTCATCTATTTTTATGGCTTGTTGTTTTTCCTTGAAGTACATTCTCACTGCCAGTCACTAACAGTGTCCACAACATTGTTTGTTGTACTCCCTAAACATGTTGGCTATGAAGATAAACTGGCAGGGTTTAAGCATTTTGGTGATGTAGAGGGTCTACTACATACTTCTGTCTGTAACAGTCAGGGTGCATAGTAGTGCCAGAACATGCTAATTAACATGTCAGTTCACAATATAACCAGTTCTGAAGAAGATTGAAGGAGGTCTATCCAAGTGTACTATTTGAGAGCCTGAAATTTTTTCGTGCCTATCATGTACTTGTGTGCGATGTACACAGATAACATATGCAGGTCTTCTTTAATGGTTATAAAAGAAAGGTGGAGCTTATCACACAAATGTGTGGCTAAATGCATGACTCTGACGGAGAAATTCTTCATTGCATAACTCCCTTTCACTACATAGCATGCAGTAGTTGGGGCAAAAGAAAAAAACGTATATACATTGAATGCATAACACATGAATAATTATTATTGTGAGATAAAGTTAGGTAGGTTGAGTTGTCTTCTGAACATTTGCAGCAATGTGTTCTTGTAACATGAGTGTGTTCTGTTTATAGAGATGGTCGACGGAAGAAGAAATTGTGGCATGATGAAGGAGTTTGGGGGCATGACATGTTTCGAGAAGAGGAACAAGCACCAAAAACAAAGGAGGAACTAATCAACACCTATGGTTATGACATAAGAACGGAAGAAATGGCTCCCAGAGCGAGGCGAAGGAGGCGCTATAGCCGTGGTCCGAACAAATACACACGCAGCTGGCAGGATGAGGATGCTTATGCAGCCAAAGGATCTTCATCTTTCCATGGCGGGCGCAGAGGACGAGGCCGCCACCCTCCATCGTTCGAGGAGGAAGACTTTCCAAAGTTACCAGTTAACTCCTCTGCTGCTGAAATGCAAAAGGAAACAGCAGGAGAGGCGGTGAAGACATTGACTTTTGAGAACTCCTATTATGGTGGTGAAGAACAGGATAAGAAAGAAGTCGGGGAACATGTTCCAGTCCAGCGACAAGGAAATGGTGAGTGGAGGTCATCGAAGAAGTCTAATGCTGTACAACAGCGAGAGAGTAGATTGGTACGTCATCAGCCTCGAAGGCCTCCTCATGCAGCAGGCGATGATGAGTGGGCATCTCCTGAACAACCAAAAGACACTGATACCCTTCGAGATTCTGAAGGAGTAAGGAGAGGACAAAGATACGGGGATACTCCTCCCAGACCCTCTGGGATAGGTAGGGGACGAGGTCGAAGAAGGCCGGGTGGTTCAGCGGAAGAAGCGGAACTCCTTCGAAAAGGCATGCTGAAGTTGAGTGTTAAAGCAGAAGATATGGTCGGTTCGGGAGATTCACCAGCAATGGATGCGGGTGCAAGGGAGGAACATTGTCAACAGAGAGGTGCAGGGGATTTGTCAAGTCGGCCAAAACGTTATTCTTCCCTCCGCCAAAGGCCATCATCTGAAGTAGCCTCTTCATTTGCACCACGTTCTGCACAGTTCTATGATGCTTCCTACCAGCAGCAGCCGCAGCAGCCACCACAGTACTCTGAATCTGCGCCTGCACCTGTTTCTAGTGCTGGTTCAAGGCAAACATCTGTAGCCAACCAGCCACCTCTGCTGCCTCCAGGGCACTTTCCTGCCTATGCAGCATATCCGGAAGGATTTAGTAAGTACTGAACAACATTGGCTGCTAACCTGTAGCACTGTTCTGAGACCTTTTTTTGCTATATTTACAGTTCTTCCGCCAAGCCAACCTCCTGTTCTTAGTGCTGCTCAACCTCCTGTACTGGCTCCAACTCAGCCTCCTGTGCTGCCACCTGCACCTGCACCTGTTATGGCACCTAACCAGGCACCGGTTATCCCTGGCTCTTTTCTGCCACCTGCAGGGATTGTTGGCTTTACAGCGCAGTATGCAACATATCCATTTCCACCACAGTACAATGCTACTACACCTCCAGCTCCTCCACCTCAAACGGTGAGTTGATGTTAAGCCACTGTATTCATACTTACAGTAGTATTTATTTTCTCAACTGTGGGCCATTTTGTATGTTTGAGAGGAGTAAATTGAGATTGTTATTCAGCCCCACACAGATTAGCCTTCTTGCATCTTCATCAACACAGACCAAATCTGCATCCAGTGCACAAAATTTTCGTTTACGTCGTTTTACGTATCACAGAATGCAATGATGACCCATCCCTATCAGTATGTGAACTCAATGCATATCTGAAAACTGTATACATGTTTTTACAATTCTGTTGTTGTAACTAGTGAGAACAGGAGGCTAGGAGCCATGGATACGCTGAAAGTAATAATTTAATTGGGCATCTTGTTCAGAAAGTTCTCATTCTCTGTCCCTATGGGTGTCAGTGGGGATTACAGGCATGTGATCTATTTTGGAGCTTCAGAAGAAGTCAGGTTAATTCTCTTTGCACAGATTCCCAGTTCTGCGCCATAAATTTCCTTTCCAGGGACGCAACCTCGGGATGCAAACAGCCGGTGGTATTGCAAGCACACACAGAGCAGCGAATACTGTCGATAGTGGCTAGTACCTCCGCATACGTCTCTTGTCCGCCTCTTCTAGTATCCGAAGCTTATCGTCGAGTGACAGCGCTTTACACTTTTGCGACATGACATAGTGCGAAACGAAACTAAGGAGTCTTTGCCGTCATTCCCCCTATGCTCGTGCCAGTCGTTCCTCCACGAGTGGTGCGTCAACAGGCCGTCATAAGACGCGTGACACCTGCGAAGTTGCGCTGTATAATCGCGCTTTTAATGCATTGATCTCTTGGAGAGTTTGCCGGATCTTGGCCACCCAGTTGTAAAATGCAGGACGTCGCGTGATCGTTGGGCGTATGATTGGGGGTATATCGAGGTCAAGGACTTATTAGTGAATTGGGATGCCACATGTGTGTGTTTTCACCTAATGGTGTCACTGTTGTTTGTCCTTCACAGTACTCTTGCATATTTAAGCAATCTGGCACTGCTGCTTTATTTTGTGTTACTGTGTTGCATTAATAGTGTGGTATCATGTGGTATCTTTTTCCTGCATAGACTCCGCCTCAACGGGTTTGTCATGGGGGTATTACTTATTACAACACACAAAGCCAGCAGCACCAACAACGGTCCACTCCGCTGCGTAGACCCACAGCTGCCATCCCTATTTTGCCGCCTCCTACATCTGAGCAGCAGGCAAGTGACATTCAGCAAATCCCTTCGACTCGGCATCCAATACCTATCCTTGCAGTGCACTCGTAGCTGTCCTTTGCAGTCCGTTTGTGACAAGCTGCTAAGTTTTTGTTTTACCTTAAACTGTTTTAAGAGTTCCTTAGTGTGCAAATATTTTATCTTACTTACTGTAACATATTTTAGAATAAAATCTGTTTCCTCAGTTATCAGGTGAAACAGGCACACATTTAAGTTGCATAACAAAAGCACAAGATATGTAACATTGCCCTACATAACTGTGTGCTGTCGTTGGTGCTTTGCTGGCTGTTTGTGAATATCTGCTTTCTGCATGTCTTGTACACTCTCCTCACTATAGCTTGCTCTACCACTGCTTGCTTTGTAGTCTATAAGCCTGTGGTAATAAAACCTTTAACCTTTACTTACATGTGCGTTTGTAATATGGCCAGGAAAGAAAGAAAAAAAAATTCTAGTGAAAGTTGTACTGTCACAGAGTACAGGAAGTGAACACTGATCCGGTTCATCAAGTACAGTCATCTCTTTAGAACTAAAAAGAAAGTTTATGCTTTATTCATGCTTTGTCAGCTGAAATTAGTCTTTTTTATTAATAGAGGTATGTTACTATCTGACTACTTAGCAGACAGACATTAGAGACACTAGCAGTTAATGCATAACTGTGTGGTCAATTATCCGTTTTTGTAATTGCAGTACTGATATTTGTTGTGGTTTTCTTTATGGGAGGATCTTCATTATTTATGAGCAGCTAAAAAATATGTTCTGTGAACCTCTGGACATACTTTACTTCATAACAGGCTACACTGTACCTCAGCACAGCTTTCAGTTCAGTTGAAGAATCATAGCTAACGCCCAGCCCATATTCGTGAACCCTGAAAATACAAAGCCGCTAAGTCGCTGTGACGACACATTCTGAAAGCTGCAGCTTCTATACATTCCTGAGTTTGCTTTCACTACTTCTGTGGGATCAGAGGCTTTATCAAAGTACTTAGAGCAGAATTTTTGTCCTGTCCGATTTCCTCAATGCAGATGAGCATGCTGAGAGTATAAATTTTCATTTTAGCTTTTCTGCATGTTAGGTTTTTGGGTCTATTAGGTTTTGAGCATGGTGCTGCTATGGGAATGGCTTGTGCATGTCTCCTCCTTGCGTGCGCCAGTCGCAGCATGTAAGAGACGGTGGTGGTTATAAATTGCACTGTGGATGCATGTGGGAAAGCAAGAGTTCTGTCCAGCATGCTTCAGGTGAGCGCTTGCTTCTGCTTCTACTTAGCCTAGAGTGTCACTGTTAAACCTCGATGTAACAATGTGTAGTCTGTGAAACATTGTGTAGAGAGAGCTTCTAGGTCTGGAATATCATAGGATGTCTATTTTATCAGGGTGTAGTCCTGCATAATAATGTCATGCTCTGGAAATATATGCAAGGGCTGCTCAAATATAAGTGGTTTGTGTAGACATTCCTGAAGTAATAGGGATACATGGGCTACACATTCGGTACACATACCTTGTCGGTTTAAACATCTCAGCCAGTCGCTAGTTGTGGATGCCCCATGTGAGCAACATCTGCCAATTACTGCTAAGCCGGTCTTGAAACAGCATCATTAATACACTGGCAGCTTTCCAGGACGTTTTTTTTTTGTTGTTGTTGTTGTTTTGTGCCTACCTGTGTGCAAAACCAATCTGCTGGCTGACGGCTGTAGTGCCGTTCATGATTGTAGCTATCTTTCCCTGAAATATTATATAATGGTTACGAGATAAGTCTACAGTTATGGTGGTAATGGCCAGGATCTCCCGGTGTGTCGTCACGGAACAGATGAATACTATTTGACAATGTTGTTGACACTAGCAACAAGTGGTTTGCTGCCATACAACTGCATCATTGCAAAAGCAACACTCTTTTATATGGACAGCAGCAGTAGCACACAATTCTCGCTTTTATTTGGGCAGCCCTTATAATTTGGCAGGTTATATATTTGGTAAAATACAATGGTATGAGTGGTGTGAGTATAAAGTAATGGGGAAAAAAGTGCCCAGTCTAGATGATTTACTTTTGGTCAATAGGCCTCCACATAATGAAAAGGAATTTTCATGGAAAAGGATTGTGCATTGTTACATTGATGTTCAAGTGAATTTTGCACCCAGTGAGCAAGGGCCCTATGCTGCATGGCATGATGTATCAGAGATGTGGAATATTTGTTACACTGGTATTTTGGTATGTCAAAGGAGTTTTTCTCAGACCTATTTAGAATTAAAGGGAATGTCCTGATGCATGTAGGGCCACAAAATATTCTCATTATGTTGCTCTATATTCCTGTATAAAGTAGTCACGAGTTTCGACCAGGCATTCCTAAGAAACATAAATGACATAAATGTCTCTCTAGCATAAATTAAAGTAAATATGTGCCAGCTCCTTTTGTCAGTGTGGGAAGTGTATGTATATATAATGACCTGCCTCTACTTCGGCACAGGACGAAGACAAAGAGACTCTGATAACATCAGTAGAAAAGGCACAAGAGCACTACGACATAGCCCCTACAGAAGTATCTAACCAGACTCCTGCAACGCCTGTAGAATCTTAGCAATAACAGTGCTTGTGTGTGAATGTTTGCTGTATGCGTTATAGATAGGTGCTATACTCTTACTTTGACAGTAGTCATTGAAGTTCATGGTACCTTGTGCTAGCCTTAACAGAATGGTTGTTCCCACGGCAGAGACAGCAAATGGTGGCAACATGTGCACCCCCTTTGTGCTACTACCCTTTACTGTGCCTGGGCATAGCTTGCACCGTGGCCTTTTAACTGCAAGTTATTTAAGAATATGAAGCATGACAGAGAAGCTATCACAAACATTTATTGTTTTCACGTCTTGAAACTTTACTGCATGTTTTTCTGTAATAACTTTGGGCTTGGACTACTTGTATTACAATTTTCTGGGCACGTAGTAGCCTAGTAGGTTGCTGTTGGTATACCAAAAGGATACTGGATCGGGATGCCTTCAAGGCAGTCTTGTACTTAGTCTATGTACCTACTGCAGTGCCATTCGCCTCTCACGTTCTTAAAAAGCTGTACACAAAAGCAGATGGAAAGGTAACAAAAAAGCGGTCTTGCAATTCAAATCTAAACAAAACAAGTGATAAACTGATAATCTTGTGCATTTCCTCCAGTTGTGCAAGAACTTTCTTGTAGTTCATTGAATCTGGTATAAAGCATTTTTACATTACCCTTAGAATTAGTTTCTATTTGCTAAACTTTTCTATTTGCTTTCTTGTTTGTGGTGCATGTATGTATACATAGATGCAGATTTTGATATGTCGTCAAAAATGCACATTGTTGCGGAATAGGATCATGTAGATAAGAGTTTGTAGCGTTCAGTAGCAATTAACAGCTGTGCCATTCACATGAAACTGAAAGGTAAGGTTCACAGGGAAATCTCGATGCAGTAGTGCTCCGTGTGAGAACACCAGTAGGTTCCACATTGTTTTAGATTTACTGCTGTATACTGCACATGGAAATTTCAGGCCCTCATTTCTCATTGGGTCATTGGTATGTTTTATACTTTTGAAAGAGAAAGGTAGTTTGTACTGCATTTGTTGCATAGTGAGGTTTTGAAGGTAATTTATTCTGAAGCACCACTTGAACATGCGTTGTTGTAACTTTGTCTCACACTTTAGGCTGCCAAATGTGGTGTGCCTGCAGGATAGTTGTGTGTTAGTAGCAATGTATAGTGAAGCAAATTTTTAGCTAATTCATGGACTAGTTTCGCATAATTGTTTGCAATGATCACGATAGAGCAGCTTGACATTGTCATAAGTTCATTGCATTGGTCTAATACTTTGAGCACTTTTAGGGGAGATTCTCCTGCATGTGCTTGATATTTTTATTTTTGACAGTTGCTATTGTAACACCATATTTGCAGCATTTAAACACACATTTGTAGTAGCAGTTAGTAACCTTCTACTACATGGCATTAGCAGGGCATTGCAAAGTTCAAGCTGAACTTGGTGCAGCAGGTTGGAAGTGAGACAACTTTTGTTTTGACGTTTGTACAACTATACTGGAATTCTTGTGCACATCAGGCCTGATAATGTAGCAGATCATCTTCCATGTGGTACTTGACAGACTTTTTTCTACTCCTCTGTAGTCTGTTGTGCAAAGCCACTGTATGTCAAGGTTTTGAATAAAATTTGGTTGAATGTTGTATAGGTCATTTCTTGTTGTAGCCATCAATGCAACCCTTACCGGAAAGGGTTGTCTTTTTGGCCTGCACCGAGTTCACCAGCTCGAGTACATAGAGTGCTCCAGAAGAGCCTCCAGTATAAATGTATTGCGGTAAAATTATATTTTCAGCTGTCTTGAAAATTTTGTGATCTACACCTATTTTGTCACAATAGCAGCCCTAGGTCAGTCCCCTGTCTTATTGTCAGCTTCCCAATTTTGTGGCTGTTCAAGGGCTGATTCCTTGGTTTTTTGTTTGTTTGTAGTGCCTATGTTCCATTGACTCGGTGTTTACGTACTGGAAAAGGTTCTCAGAGGATTCGGAGGAAGCTCTGGTTTAATACATGCCAGAAGAAGTTTGGAACTACAGCGAAGTTTCTCATCTAAAGCATTCTTGTAGATTTTTTGTGCCCATACAAGAGAATAAAATTGTATAAATAATGGTACTGCAGTAAATGCTAGTCTCTGTTTTGTATAGTCAGCTAAAGGATTAATTCATTCAGGATTAAGAGCATGGACTTTATTCTAGTTTTCCTGGAAACTGACATGACACTAGACAGGTAACGAGCAGTACGTGCCTGCATGACCTGCACTCCAAGGTAGTGCAAACTTATCCTTATGTTGTGGTTTGCTCATTAGTTTGTGAACATTGTTCTAACATTGCTGTCAGGCAAACTTGTATAGGCCAGACATGTTGTTGCCTTAACATACCAATGTTAGAATAATGGGCTGCAGCTGAACATCACAGTATCTGGACACCTTGTTATACATTTCTGCATGTGCAAATTTAATCCTTGCTTTCAAAACAGGGACATGTTAGCTATATTGTGCTAGTGCTGGCCATTTTAGTGCACCGTCTTCCCCAATTTCCAGTTTGCTTTGAGAAATAAATTTCTGTCCGTTCTCCCTGTTCATAATGTTCTGTCTGTTTTGAGAGGTCATTAGTTGAGTTCATTATACAACTACCGTAACAATCTATGCTTCTGCACGTAGGATACATTCAGCAGTGATGCTGCTGTAGCATTTGTAGTGATAGTTGTCTGATGCTGCACTAACCATCAGCTGGGCACCGCAGCTGGGCATGAGCCTGTTGGGACCCATGATCCATCGGAGCTTTCATTGCCATAAGTGTAGTACATAAGAATATACATGAAAATTCTACCTTCGAATCCTCACGTTACCCAACATGACCACTGATATTTGTATACACTGGGTGACATAAAAAGTCTGCAGCTTACCAAGAGATAGTTGTGTTCCACAGGCAAGAGGAAGCTTGAGGCTGTTTTGTTTCAAGGCTACAGGCCATCGAACTAGGTCGTACACTTCTGTATGTGTGATTGCAAACTGTGACACAAAGAGAATAGCAAAGCTCTGTATGGGCAGCATCACAGACACAGTTCACCTTTACATTCTGACAAGAATTCGTATTCTGGTAATTTCAACATAGGCAAACAGATAAGTGAAAAATACACCGCCAATTTTGTAACCCTGTTGCGAGAGAATAGCATACGTGCTGGTGTGTTACACTCCAGGTCTAGAAAGCCTGACTGAAGGGAAAGAAAACATACCATATAGTTTCTGGACTTGGTCGGTTACTTCAAACGGGACAACTTGTTAAGCTACAGATCACTTTCCTAGAGAAGCAGACAGCCACTCACTTGCAGCAGATGCCGATGAAAGTGATGCGTGTGCTTAACAAATAAAAATCAGTTCCACTGGTTTTCGATCAGCGTACATGCTTCCTTGCCTCCACATTTGGTGACCCGCATTAATTCCAGCTACCCACTCTAGACCGGTACCATCAGAGTTATTCCAAGAACCAAAATAACACGATTTCAACTGTATCATTTATAAGACTGATGAATAATGGAAAAAACAAAACGAAGGGGACTGTTCTGATACTGCAGTGCCAATGTGAACTTGCCTCAGCTGGCTGCCATGGTAAAGGCGCCACTGTACATCATCACTTATCGATGTTAGGGACCTTTCTCAACTGTGGTAGGGACTGTATGACAGTGTTACAAGAAGACAAGGAAGATCGGTGGATTGCACCGTCAGTCGGTATTCTGGTCAGATGTGGTCTGAAAGGGAACACCTCAGCTGTTGAAGTTAACTGACAAACAGAATTCATATTTACATTATGAATCAGTCTCCATCTCACTTGTTTTTTTACCTCCTTATTGTTGACCCACTATAGCAATACATCCAGTCATCAATGAGTCATCACAGACTTTGTTTTGTGAGCGTCTGCATGTTTCCCTAGTCTCAGGTTTTTTGTCATGGATTACAGGCTTTTACTTGACATTTTACACAACACATCAACCTGGAATACACTATCACACCTTTAGTAAGAAACTATTATAGAACCAAAGTTTGGTGTGCCACTTTGTAACTGTGAACACAGATCAAATATCAGTAAATTGCCATCAATCATATAAAAGCAGTATAGCTGTAACCATAGCTGTTTCCAAACATACGAGGACCTTCATTACGACTTTTCTGTGAAAATACAAA
This sequence comes from Ornithodoros moubata, assembly GCA_029532675.1. Lineage (NCBI taxonomy): Eukaryota > Metazoa > Arthropoda > Arachnida > Ixodida > Argasidae > Ornithodoros > Ornithodoros moubata. Next base: position 44,437 of record JARGYV010085427.1, read on the forward strand.
CACAGACTATCACATGATTCTTGATAACTGGTTAAATTCATGTGGTTCATGTTATGGAGTCATATTATGAAGAAATGAGATACAAGTGACCTCAATTCAGCATTTCTTTTGCACATTTCTTGAACGGAAGTGACAACCTTGTTGACTTGTGTGCTTCCATAAGTAGAGGTGCAGGCCCACCCACAGGCTCCCATACTGTTTTGCAATTTGTGGATCGCAATTCAGTGTGAGAGTACCCTCATATTGCCACAGATAACGCAGGTATCATACGTCCTATCCCATATGACAGAAAACAAAACAGTTTGAGTGGGTATTATTTGTGTGTTTTAGTTTACTCCTAACTTCATGAGTATAAGGAGCAAGCAAGGCTGGTTTGATGGAGGTGGAAGCTTATGTGTAGCACAAAGCCACTGTCTGTGCTAATTTCAGTAAAATCAACTACATGTGACAGTGACATTAGAGCCTCCAGGAAACCTAGTATACTGCACAACTTTACTGTATACTTTGCAAAACATGTTTATCAGAAGCCTGCGTAAATTCATACGTCACTTAAAGGGGTGGTCTCGTACACGACGACCTGTTTAGGACCTACGCCGTTTGAATCGCCATTGTCGAAAATGGCACACTACAAATTTTTTTTGCCAGAGACACAGCAGATATTAAGTTAAACAAAATAAATTGATGAGGCAACAACATCCGGTACGTCACAGGTACATGAGTCTGCTATTGGACGAAAACCGCAGCGAATCGAGGCAACAGAAGCAGACGATGGTGCGCCGGGCCTCGTTCAAATTTTAGTGTGAGCATTCGCTTGCAAGAAAGGCGAGCGCTGTGATCATGCGTGCAAGCCAATCACAAGGGCGGGAGTTTGCATTTCCTGTGTTCTTCCTGCTGACGTCAACCCATGACGTTTTTCTGTGTAAGAAAGGAGGGAGATGATAAAAACACGACATCCGTCGTCTGCTTTCTGTATTATTTTGCTGAATTTCTCTAAAAATATTGCGCTCCTCCCAATGGGTTTCGATGCGGTCTTACATTAGTGCTAACTATTCTTGTTTCACTAAAGTTTTGAAATTGACCTTTCTGTACGAGACAGTCTCTTTAAGTACCCATATTATAAAAGCATAAAAAAATAAGTACCCAAACATGCTAAGTAAGACCACCTATTTATTTTTGGAAATTTACACGTGTAGCTGTACGAAAATCAGAACATTTTAAGACTTATCCACTGACTCCGGCTAAAAAGAACGGCACCTGTACATTGTAAGGAAACATCTAAAAATCAACAATTCACTTTGCCTTTTAGTGTATCTTACCCCCTGGAATGCAATATGCAAAAGGGGGCATTAAATACTATTAAACATCTCAGTTGCAATGCTGCACAGTGCCTCAAGAATAGCAAAGCCAGGAAGTGCCTAAAACTGGACTGCTGAGTGGCAAGCACTTTGTTCAAAACACCTTGTGTCTTTTGTTCTAAGCCAACTGTAAAAAAACATCCAGGGTTTAACATGTTCAAACACCAGAATTTACAGCATCCTGTAGTAGCAGTCACATTAACTGTGAGTGACTTTATCAAGATAAAATGGCAGCACTTCTACGCACAGCAACACTGTTCAGGTTATCCAGGCTTGACCACTTTTTGAAACCATTCCGGTGCAGTTCACCCAATTTATCTTCGCACACTCTTGACATAGCCTGTAAAGAAAAGAAAAATTGTTATGGCTTGCTCAAAAACTGCCATCACTTTGCAACAAAGGATGGGACCAAATGCCTCACGCTGCATTGAAGCACATATTAGAACTTGGGTATAGACCTAAAACTGGTGAATTGCTGATGTCAACACTTAACACCTATTTCAAGAAAATGAAATACTGACTAGTTATGGACACCACATGACATGTAGGACAAGCAAAGCAGGGTAAGATGTAAGCCGTTTTGCCTGTGTCGTCCCTTTTTATTGGGCCTCTAGCTTGGTCTTTCATTTCCATAGAGCTCTACCACCAGCTAGACCGCATGTACACAATAGTTTCACCAGGTGTTAAACCTTCCTGCAAACAAGCTTGCCTGGGAAAGGTTTATATAATGTACGTATGTTTAAGAATACCGTCTATTATTCCACAAATAGGAACTATACACAATATACAAAGCTAAAGTCAATGTATGCTGAACATCGAGGCGCGAATTTGGCATTCCTTGCTCAAGAGATCAATACAACTGGTACCAGACACAGACTGACACAAGGGGACATACCCCACATATGGAAAAAGATAAATAAATAAATATTAAACTCTCTACCTCAACAGAAAGTGTTAAGTGGAAGTGAAAACTGCATAAAATGATGCAGCTCCTGGTGCAGTTCTTGTGTTTGTCTCAACTCCATGCCCACTCTCAGGCCTCCAAAATATGAAGCGTAGTCATACGCACAGTAGAAAAGAAGCACACACCGTGGGCTTCACCCTTGGTGCAAGGCTAGCCTTTCAGTACTAAGAAAACTTGAATATATACATTATCCACACATGGGGCACAGACCTGACAATTTAGCCTCATTAAAAGGCTGTAATACTCCACACTCAATAGGAAAGAAGTTTGGGAAACTGCTTGGCCAATGTGTAAGGCATTTTTTGTTTCTTTAACATATAGCTTTTGCAATACATGGGAAAGACAGAATTGCATTACTGCGGTTACACGTTGCAGAGCTTTCAGGACTTACGATTCAAATTTTTGTGAGCAGTAGAAGCGAGATTTTCCTACATTGTCCTTAAAGTGGTGGTGACCTTTTTAACACTCATGCAGCATCAGTAACAGAGGAATTTCAAAGACTAAGAGAAGGTAGCCACAGCAACAAACTGCAGTCAGTGATTCTCTGACAACATTTCACAACAACAATAGCCTGTCTAGAGTTCCAATTCAATTCGGACATACTTTGGGAATAGAGAGAGCAGACCAAATGACATGAACTTACTAAACAACTTTCATGGAATACTACTCTATTGTTATAGCTGTCTATTGGAACCTATCTGTAACTGAGCTCTAATCCCGCCGATTGTCAACTGTATCTCAGCAATCACAGCCACGTAATCTATCACACTGCAAGACAGCAAGAATATACGAGAAGCAAAGAAGAGGAATATCACAGCATGTATCATAAATGCATCAAAAGCATCAGCAGATTCAAAAGATTCAAACCAATCGCTTCCCAGTTTAGAGCATGAACCCACCACTTGGTCATGCCGCTGGTAGGTAAATAATGTGGCCTACCTGAGGGACATCATACAGTACTATTCTTTTTGACAATTAGTGTAAGCTGCATAAAGCCATAGAACCATAGAAATAGACATGTGTACCTTCACTTGTGTTTTAGCAGTGACTTACCTCAAGTTTCTGTGCTCGTTCTTTGCTGAGGGGTTCTGTCGGAAATGCCAGGTCATTTTGATCGGCCAGTGTGCGAAGATCAAAGTAATACTTGGCGTAAACACTTGCTGGCACATTAATATTAAATTGGAGAAGTTCAAGAAAACGTCGTTCCAGCTCATTCATATCTTCGACTGTAATTTCCTTGAGAATCTGGCAGTAATCCACATTCCAAACAGCCTGGTCATCCCATACTTTAGAGGCAAGCAACACAGCACCCAGGACGATGCGACGCCATGTGCATGGTGCTATGTCTATCTCTGCATAAGTAAGCAGACGTTCCAGATAGACTAGTGTGATGATGGCACATTCTGCACTCAACTGAGCAGCACTGAACAGAGTGCGCACAAAGCGATAAACAGTACGGTGATCAGGGTCCCGCCCAGCATCGGGGACAGCTTCTCGACTAAGGGGGTGGATACGCTCATCAAAAATGTCGCTGGTGCGTCTCGAACCACGGTGCCGGATGTGGTAGTAGATGGCCAAAGTTACACACTTTAGTGTTGATCGCAAGTTTGGCTGGCTCACAGTGCTGTCATCCAAATAGATCGTTGAGCATGAATTGGACTTCTTCAACGCTCTGCTTTCAAGAAGCTGCAAACAGTCGGAAAAGCAGTCAGAATAGATGGCATTGTACAGTCACATTTATGTCTCTCAATGATGACAATGTCATCTACTAACTATACTGCAGCTATGTAATGAGGCAGGGTGCGTCTATGAGTACCTGTATTTCTAAAAAATATGGATGTAATATGAATGATGATGTTATGCTTCTTGTTCACCTAAAGAGTGCCTATGTTAAAGTGCATGTGGCTATTTTTGCCAGACTTCCTTCTACAATAATGACTGGGGAAAATGCAAAGTATGCGCTGAAAGCCAACCAATGTAATTTACTACTGTCATGGATGGCCAGATTCCATTTACCTTGATTTTTTCCATTGAATATTTTTTGCTGTTTTATACACAACAGCTTTTCTCTGCTATTTGATTTAGACAACTAATGCATTATACTAACAAAGAAACATGGAGTGCATGATGTCCCACACACACAAAAGAAGTCAACTTCATTCTGTTTTTGCACAACTGCAAGTGTAATAAAGCTGAATATCACATTTGTAGCTTCATCTTAATCACAGTGACACAGACTGTTCATGTCGTCTGTAATCAAAGACAGTTTCGAGGGATTTAAGCAAATAAGAATACCTCTTCTTGATCGCTGCAAGACATAAAAAAAAAGACATCAAATCGAATTTCGCTTACAAATGCACTACGACGATGTGAGCATGATGAAGTACCAGCACTCCTTCTATTGTTTTTCAGCGCAGGCCAGTTGGAGGACGTACTTTTTCAGATTTGTGGAGTGAACGCGACAACCACTGTGATGTACCCTCTGTACAAAATATAGTGACATACCTCTCAACACATTAATAAGGCACAGCTTTACCTGCTTGGCTATTCCTTATTAAGGTTTTCAAAGTGGTTTCAAAGTACTTAGACAGAAAAGTACAGGAACCCAAGGAATAAATGAAAACGTTCTAATGTGTTAAAAGCTAACCGATCCCTAGTCTTTCATTTAAGGCCACAGAGGGAAAAGTTTCCTGCTACATGCTGGTTGCATGATACTGGAGCCTACAATGATGCTATATTTCATAGCCTGTGACAGAAATTCAATCCAACGGTGTTGACCAAACACAACCATGAAGCACAGCTCTAACAGAACACCTGAAATGCTAAAGGTTTTTCATCTGAGGAAAAAACAAAGGGGGGTAGAGGGGGTTTTTCAGAGTGTCCCATCTGTACATTTCCTAAATGTTGAAAATTATTCAGAAGGTAAGTCTGGCTTTATCCAATGAAGAGTCAGAACAGTTCAGTAGACACATTTGTTAAATGTCCACCTTTTCCAACCCTGCCTGAAATATTGACTGAAAATATACTCAGAATCTCTCTGAAACCTGAATCTCTTTGTAACCAGAAGCTCTATGAACCCAGAAAACAATCTGATTTATTAAGCATTGATTCCAGAGTAACCTTAATATCATTTTGACAACACAAAAGAGACTGTTGAAATGTAATGAGCTGCGTGCACAATATTGTGGAAGATCATGATGCTGCATCTCAAAAGCAGATGCTTCCAATGTTGCCAGAGCTCAAAAGGTTTCGTTCGTATCCTGGTCTGTGTGCCTCGATCATTTCACGTGTGTATATTTGCGTGTACCCAATCATCCCCGGATGAGTCCACTCAAGTTTGGGTGCTTATGAAAGAGAAGTCTTCGAAAGCAATGTGCGGTTAGAATTGTCCACGATAGTACATAAATCTGCAGCCTGCTAGCACATCACATTGCAGTTTATATTTAAATTAATTTCAACAAATTTATTAGCAATACATACATTTACTTGACTCCTCCGCTTCTCCTTGCAATCTGAAAAATACTAGGACTTACACACAGGCTTCAACAAGAATACAGAATGAAAGCATTGCTATCCACTAATTTTATGAACACTACACCATCAACATTACATGGATGCCCTGTAAGGTGCACACAAACCTGCTCTACAAGTACGTAGCTTCTGTAGGACATGTAAGGCACAACAAAAGGAAAAGTAAGCAAAGAGTGGAGTAACCCTCCTGTAATGAATGTCCACTACCAAAAGACGACAACGACACCGAAAGTCTAGCCACAAGGAGAGATGCTCGTGGGCGAGACACAATTCAGAGGCCCGACATAGGATTCGGGCAGTCAGAAAACTGGCAAAAGCTAAACTGGATTAGAGAAGCTGTAACTGCTGAGACCCTGGTTGTTTTGAATATTGAATTGATCATTGTGTCTTTTTGTTACTATGGCTCTGGCACTTTCTTCATCCACCGGCGCGGTCGACAGGATGCGAGAGCATAAAGGCAGGATCGAGATCCACTGGACAGTGGATCCTGTGCCAGCCGCTCATTAATACGTCATTGCCTTTCTGACTATGTGCAGGAACGACCGAGTCTACAACCTCGATTGGCCCGGCCACATTCGAATTATTGGACATGGCCTTGGAGCACTTGATGTCATCCACTGAGGATTGCAGTGGTCGGAAACGGGTGTCGGAGGTGAGTTCTTTCTTTGTATGTGTATTTGGGGCATTGTTGTGCTAGCACTGCCAGGCCACAGTGTAGAACGAGGAGTGTGCGAGAGGGAGGAGCGGTGGTTTCAAGAGAAGATCCCGGTAGCGGGGACAGGGTCAGCGTGCAGGCTGTTAGAGCCGAATTGGAAGCTTCATTACCGAAAGAGGGAGAAATGACTCAGCCCTTGTTGTTGCAAATTAGGCTCGAGAAGTTGAGGCAAACAGCCGGCTGATGTGAGGATCAAGGGCCACTTGGAAGTCAGGATGGTGGCAATGATCCCCTTTTGCATTCACGGAAAATGTTCGAAGGTTGCTACAACGGATTCACAAGCCTCAGTTTCGTTAGATAAGGTTGTAAATGCAGCTAAAAAAAAAATAGTGATTGCCACTGATACTATTATCTTGGGGTCAGCATTCAACAATGGGGCCACAGCAGAACTCTCTAATGTTACACTGAAACTGCTCAGACAGGAATCTCCGAGCGGGGTAGATCACAGCGTGTTCATGTGCTCTAAAAAAAAGTTTGACTGGGAACTGACTTTTTGTTAGCAACAGACGACTACCAAACACCCCGCAAGAGAGAGGGTGTACTTTACTCCTCTTGTCATACGTCACAACATAAATATTCTGCCTGCATACTTACTTCTAATGTCACTTCGAGACCGTTGCATGAAGAGTGGACCTGCTGTTGGGTGGGTTGAAGGATCTTGGTCAAAATCTGCAACAAGTCAACAGTGCTTAACTTATACCAGCGCTATGCCCCCCCCAGATGCTATCATATTAAACCTTTCATTATCAAACACTGCATTTCAAAGCTAGCACTAAAAAAAATCTGCTGATTGGAAGTCAAAAAGGTGTTTGCTTCCAATGCATATACAGAATAATTTTGTTACTTGAAACTTGGGAGATTTTAATGAAACCCTTTAAAATTCTTTCAAGGTCAATGTTAGGCCTTGGACAGCATGAATTTCCTCACTGCACACTTACTCTTTTCTTAGTCCGTATATCTTGCATAAGCGCATGATGTAGTTAAAAACAGATTACATAACTCTGAACAACTCCTCCTAAATCTGATGCAATTACAAAGTCAAGGCTGTACATGTATTTCGTTGTTATGTACTTCTGTGCTTGCCCGCGACAGGTTGCTACAACACAGAAACAATGCCAGCGCAACAACCAGTTTCTGAAATTAAGGTTCACACACATATTTCATGCAGAACTAATCAGCCATACAAAGTATGAAAGCAACACAAGAAACAGTTACCTAAAATTTGTAAAAATATGGAGCCACATGCAGGGTGAGTCAGCTAAGTATTACATATTTTCATCGGTGTGGAAAAAAAGAAGAGGCCCAACTCGTTACAATTTTTGCAGAATAACCGCCATCTGCTTGAAGCTTCACCTGTCTTTCTTCGCATAAGCCAACAACGTACAGCAAACAGAACAACAAACCCTGCAAAGACTTACCCCACATTTTTTAATGGCCTATGTGGGCCAATCTCTACAACCATAAGGGACAGCTATATGTCCACATGAGTTCCATTACACTTCACACAATGAACCAAAAGTAAAAAATATGATTCATAACATGATGCATAATATGATATATTCTGGTGGACAACTGTGTCTGTGATGGTTGCACAACAATGTGAGCCTCTATAGGCAATTAAAAATACAAGGGTTAACATTTTCCACACTTTTTCATTTTTGTTTGTGCTGGTCAATGATGAGCGCAAAAAAATTCAGATAAAACTGCAGACCAGATGGCTATCGCTGTGCAAAAATTCCAATGAACTGGACATCATTTTCTATTTTATAAGCCGATCAACCCGTGTAACACTCAGCTCACTGACTCTGTATAAGCACAGGATATGACACAGCATAGCACAGCCCACAACTTGGGCTCACAACTGTGTCTGGCAACCCAACAACCTGACAAAAGGTTCGGAGACCGCTGCTACAGGAAGTACAAAAAATATTAGAAAATGCTTTAGACTAAACATGGTGAAGCAGTATTCACTGATGCGCTTGTGGACAAGCTCTTTGCCACTTCAGCTGTGACATATTCTAGGCACTTTGATAACTTGATGCTGCAGCCTTGTGCTTTCACGTGCTAGCATGTGCACATGCTTGATGCATCCACACTTCAATCATAATCATGGATAAAATGTTATATGCTGATAAAGCATAGTTGTCACACACGTGAGCTGTGCGCCATTCAACAATACAGTTCGAAAATGTCTATGTACTGGTCTCCATCATATATATATTTTTCATGCTTCAACTGCTGTTCTTCCCATGCATCTCTCACATTATTTTACACCTGTTGATCTATCGCAACAATCATAACAAAATAAGCATTTCACTGTACAACCTTGTAAAGGGGGTCAAAACCACTACAGTTGCATTTAACTGAAGTGCCAACAAAAAACAGGCCATCTGCATTAGCAAGTCCGTCCACTAGAGCACCAGTTCTTACAATTTGCAAACGTGCAATTACTATGCATTACACTAATGCCCATTTAGGGCTGCAATACGTTTGTAGTTCCCCCATTAAGCCGCATGGAAAAGTAGTGCAACAAACTACCTTCCCACTGCCCCCTGAGTTTAACATTACAACAGTAGCATCTTCAACTGGCAACGATAACAAAAATATTTTTTGTGCATGCAATTTGAAACACACGAGAGTATAGCTGAAATGCCATCCAAATTCTTTCATAATAAATTTGTTCTGATCACTGTGTAGCACCACGCAACTGCCGAAGTACCCTCAATTCCCTCAAGTACCCTCAAACACTGCTTTACCTTCCGGCTCCCGTTCGCTGATGTGCTGAAGGTTGGAAGCACTTTCTTCTGAATGTGGTGTCTCCCCACTGTCCTCCTTACGATGGGGACGGGGGCTTGGGGCAGAGCAGCAGGAGAGGCTCCCCCCCATGTTTCAGCACCGAGCCTAATAGACCTTATCAGCATTGCACCCCTGCAATTCAGGCCAAGTCGTCAGGCAACTGAGTTTCAAGCACACTTCCGGCTTTCATTGACTCTCATACTAAAGTTGCCGTTAACATACAGTACACCCTCTGCACAATAAAGCTCGACACTGAGAATGTAGCGGAGACATAGCTGCTGTCAATAATAGCCAACAGCAAGTACCACATACTTTGTAAAAGGTCAAAGGTGTTGCTGAGCCAACACAACCAGAAAGTGAAACTATATAAAAGGGCTAGTGCTTTTTCATATTTCACGTTTTCCTACCGTACCTTCTCTTGGGCTATTGCAGCTGGTTTCACATGAAACAATGCAACATTCCCACCATTTTAGCTGCATGAGATGTTGCCTACAAAGCACTGTGGTACAATCCCTTCCCAATTGCTTGATTTGACAGCTTATACATGACTGAAGTGATAGTAGACAAAAACTGCATGCAGTTGGAAGCAAAAGTGCATGTTTAGAAGTCCCTTTCTTTCAGGTGTTGGTACTGGTTTCGTGAAACTCTTTTGACCAATTTTTTCTGCAATACCTTCACACAACACATCCTACAAAAGAGTTGTTAATATGTTGTAAGATTCACCACGATCATCATGAGGTTTCTTCATTTAGCCATTCGGTTATGTGAATAGGAAGCACAGAAGAGTCACTCTGAGCAGTGAGCACCAATTGAAGTGACAGCTTCTTACTCTTATACAAGAAGTGCTTTGAATTTTAGTATTCAGGTGCCAAGCATTGCAATAAGGCTTTTAAATATCCTAAAAAAACAAAACAAATATTCATGACTCTAAGCATAATTTCAGTACCCATTGCAGTGCAAGAATTGTACATCTTCTTGGTGAGGATGACAAAACTGCCACATAGCCCTCGTGAAAATGTGCTAGAAGTACTTTTCATTGGTGGCTTCTTTTGCTGCAGGTTCAACCTCCTTAGATACGCTACTTGCTTCATTGACTCTCAACAAAGCATAACAAAGCATGTACACCTTTAAACAAAACCTACTCTGTTCACCTTACAGAGCACACACCACACAAAAAAAAAGTATGAACAAACTAAATTATGAAGGCAGATTTGGAACTGAATGCTAACAATTTCACTGTAGCAACACTTAGCATGCCACACAGATTTCTGTCATGTTTCAAGAATCTGTTAGAAATATTAATGTATGTACTTATTACTAAGCTCTCAATCATGAACACAGATTTAGAATCTAATCTTAACAACTTCATGGCAGCAACGCCTCAGCACATCATGTGGTTTACAGTTATGCATCAAGGACCTGCAAGAAACATGCACTTATGTACTTCATACTTATGTACATCAACTGCAAGTCTGCAGAGTAACTCAACACATCAGTAGACTGTGATTCCCATACCGATGCGCAAAACGCAGTGATTTGGCTTATCATGGTTCCAGCAAAAGCACAAGTAGCTTTCTCCACAAGTCTTCAAGAAGTTTAGCCAATATGCAAGGCATTATATACAAACGATGTATGGGTAGCAAAAGGTCTGACATGAAGCAGCCATAATGTTGGATAAAAGTAGTGTGGTATGGATGGGGGACAAGCGACTGCAGGGAAATTTAAGAAAATCTTTATTTTAGAACACATACTTAAATAATAACTACTATTTGTGCATCTTCATATTTTCCTAATCTGTTGTGTTTTTTGTTGTGAATAAATACTAGGACTAGTTATCTTAGTAGCTACGGTTATTACACAGATCAGGCCTGAACATCACGTGTACACAGCAAGGTGATCTCCTACTAACAAGAGTTAGAACCATGATACGAAAAACATACCCTTGAATGTCTACGTATGTACTACTGATGAGGTTTGACTGGAGCCATGCTTCATTCACGCAGCGATTTCTTAGCATTTTCAAGAATCAATATAAATACACACACACACACAATAAAAAAAAGCAGTTGTTTGGGAATTTTTCAAACCCACCCCACGTATAAAGCTGCAACTGAAGTGTCTTAAGGTTTGTAATTTCTTACTCTGGCATAACAAAGTGCAATGCCAGAGACCAAGACGAGTTCAGTAGCCCTGCGGGGTTACCATATTTTTCTCAACAGCTGAACACAGTGCACATCAACTACATTTGGGACATTACTGAAAGTTTCACGAGCAGAAAAGTGACTGCAGGGACTGCGTCCATCATATTTTTCACCCATGTGTATCGTAAACATATGCTATTATGTTTCTTAAAATAATCATGAATGGCAAATCAATTTTTCGGGGTGCGCATAGAGAAGGGCCTTTCCAAGTAACGTTGAGCCCTGCAACCCATCCAAAAAACCACTAATTCGTGGCACTTCAACCTGAGTATAAACATGTACTTCTTTGTGGTATGTATATATTTAAAATTGCAGACAACACTGAAAGAGGTCCACGACACATAAACCTCACAGTGTACCTGACGCCTAACAAACTGTCGTGAATGGTACCAATTCATCGACGCCGGCAAGTGCTAAACCGGTATGACACCTGTTTCTGAAGGCCGGGAGATGACTCTTCATACCGCATCATTACAAATTGTAGCATCAAGGGAAATAGTATCCAATGTGTAGCCTCGCAATGAAATACTCCAGTAGCCATCTCTCTAACGAAATAAAATAAGGGTCGTGTTCCACTAATGTACAGACATGGACATGCCGGCCACAGCAAAGCACCGAATAGGCGCACGATCGTAACCTCACCCTTGAGCACACAGGAGGAGTTGAGAGGCATAATGTGAAAGCCATCTTCACTTGTGAGCATCCTCCATATGAAATTAAAAGTTAGTCCTTCTAACTTGCCATAGCGAGCATCAGACCGACAATAGGCCTAGTACTTGCGGTGGCGCCTTTGTGGCTGGTAAATGTACGCCACGATTGGATGAGAGCTAACGTGACGTTTAGAGAAATCACTTTAAATGATTGGATAAGAGTAAGTAGCGCCTGGGAAGTCTCCTTACACGGTGGAAAAGTCCCTGTCCGCATCCTTTGTGTCACAATATACAGGCTATGGAATATGAATGGGCTTTGTTCACGCTGTAGGGCAACACAACAGCGACAGAATATTGACAATCTACGAGGACGATGTTGTCGCCTTGACTTCGACGTTCCACAGGGAAATATCAGCTGTTCCATGCTTTGCCCAGGTTGTTCGACGGGTTCGTTTCGCCTACAAAAGCAACAACACAGCACGCCTAAATAAATCTTTTGGTGCTGTGTGTATAACTGAAAATTTGGCCTGTGAACATGTTCTAGCATATCATGCGACTAAAACATTCCAGCTGCTATAATGAAGTGTCACAATACGTCTTTGGCGTTTTGTGGGCGCTAAGAGAGCGGGAAACCCTGGGAACGAAGTTCTCCAGTATTTTTCGTAATGTAAAAAAAAGCACACGAACAGCAGAGACAAACAATTTCATTATATGACCAAATAATGATTAATTTAACATAATATCAGATTCAGGTCGATCTTTTTTTTCACCTCTGACGTCCTGTCTGCTCCCTTTAGTGCCCAAGCTTAGCTTATATTTCGAGATGCTTCAGGGCCCATTAGCCAATAGTGACGGGGCAAAGTAATCTAAACATCGAATGATCGATTCAGACATGGTAGCACTGACTTCTCTCAACAAATTCTTTTCACAACTTCAGCATGAAATCTCGGATGCTTGTGCTCCCGCATTTGATGGCCAGCCACTAGGCTTGTTTAGCGCAGGAATAAGGCAGCACAAAAGTTGCATACAGTATTTTCTTCCAAGAGGGGTCCAATTAAAGGTCTCCCAGTTTACACTGGGCACCTATTTATGACCAAAGTTCCACTGCTGTAACAAATACAACGGTCTCAGGGCTCCACCAGCTCCATGATTAAGCTGCTTGCCATATAGTTCACAGTATAAAGGAAAAAAAAAAAAAAAAAGGTTTATTCACATTTACTTTCTTGAAAGTGCTCACGTCTACATAGATTCAATTATAGCCTTCCATTTCGCACTTTACTGTATCAGATTTCACCCAGAAAAGCCGTTGCTTCACACACTATTGTTATTTTTGTGGAGGTTATCACAGTTAAAGGCAGTGAGCCTCAGGTGCACACATTTGATTTTTTGGTAATGGAATATCGTGACTGGAATGACAGAGTGCCAGTTTTCTGGTATGACTACACACCTTAAAAACAGAGCTTCCCACATGCTGAACTTACACCACACAGCAAAACAGCTTCAGGTGCCCCCTCCACTGAAAGCATTAGTTTGGTGTTCAGATCCTGCTGCATAATGTCCCTTTCAGGAAGGTGTACAGGGCAGATGCCTCACCATCCACACTGCAAGAATGGTACTGCAAGAAAGACATTTAAAAACTGTAGACAGCTAATGCTATTACTTCTGGGAGTTTTCCTGCTGGAGCTATGTGACAAGGCAAGTACAGTCAGGGCAAAAATAATTATTCTTTTTGTTGTGCTTCTAGTCTATTTCAAAGCCGTAGGTTAGCAGTTTTATGGTTTTAGGTTACTGTTTCCCGTCCTAAGAAATTTTGTAGCTTAGCATCATATTTACATATTTTCTTCTGAATTTGTCAGCAACATGATGGCAAAATATTGAGTATAACAGGAGTAAACGAACCACTACGTGTAAACATGTTATTATTGATGCTAGCAACACATCTTCAGATTTCAGTACATATGAAGGACAATTGTTTCCGACCAGATCAAAGTATAGGATTCAACCAATATTCGTTTTCAGTCATGCTAAACCCTATCTTAAATGTATCCTCTTTTCTCATTCAGTGTCTCTCGCCCTCTGTAGCCAACTTATGGTTGGCCTTTTGCATCACTTTGCATATCGGGACAGTTTTTTACTGTTGTAACAGGTATTTATTAACTAGGCCACCATAACAAAAGTTATTTAATAGAACCTGTGCACTGAAACAACACTCCAAATTACATAGATGCACTGGCATCAATCAAACATCATTGTGTGTACATGCCGTACATAAATGTGCTTTGCTAAAGCATGTGAAAACGAAGTATTACAATGCTCTTGCTGTAAATTACAATGACCATTCGTTCTGACTGACAGCACACTCAAATTCTCTTCAGTTTAAAACTAAGCAGTCAATGAATTTGTCCCTGAACTATATAAGTGAATATTTTGGCACGAAACTGATCATACACGTCTTAGCCATTTGGTATGACGCTATTTTTTTTTATCATCAATGGTAAAAAAACACACACAAAAAAACGATTTTGCCAAAAACATTAAATTCATTAAATTAAAATTCTTATAAAAAATGAAAAACATTAAATGAAAATTCATGGAGACTCCACAGCTTACAAGCCTGAGGTTGGATTTTTTGGCTTATGCTCAGGTTTCTAAGCTATGGAGTCCTTTCAGCAGCTTGTTTGCCTCGATGCATTTTAACAGAGGCTATGCAAATTTCATTGAGGCAAGACTCAGAAGAAACCTTCACAAGTTGTAAACATTGGCTAACATGTTATACTGAATACTTGAACTGCTACCTAGAATAAACTACTTCTGACAAAAAGCAGGCTATAAGGACATGAAATGTGGAGACAGTAACCACACATTAACCCTCAGTAAGCCGTAAGTAAAGGGCAGTCAAACTCAAATTTTTCGACACTCTAAGCTGTCGCAATCCCTGTATTGCTATGGCTGTAATAGATTATAGCCATTCCCCTTGCACAATAAATTATGAGGTTTACTGAATGCTATGACCTGAGGAAATGATGTTGAAATTTCAACTAGCTTTTTTACAATGCACATAATTTTTTTTTTCTGGAACACAGTCATAGCATTAACAAACTCTTCGTGGAGTATTCATTCATCTCTGGTGATCTACCACTAGAGCTGTAAGAGTTCCATATGGAAGCTGACCACAATACTTTGAAAGATGCAGGTACCAGTTATAGCCCCCACTTTGCCTCACTAAATAATAGCAATTTGGAATTTGGACAAAACCAGTGAACTTGACATTACTCTTAGGCAAAAAATAATACTTCTATGAGAAAGTGGAAAAAAATCTACAGGATGTGTAAGTACAAGCATGGCACTTTTAATTGAGATATGTCAGTGTAAATACTTCAGCCTCAGTGCGAGGCAAGTTGTCATACCCCATGCAAGTACTGCACAGCATGACTTATATGAACCTCATTTCAAAATGGAAAACAAGTTTTAATATCCAGATCTCTCTAAACTGTTATACACCTCATACACGTTTCTGAACGTAAACTTTCACCTGTACAAACAAAATATGGCCAATGAGAAGGAAGTAGTCTGGATGCGGTAGCTGCACAAGTGACCCGTTTGAAATAAAAGTGTCGAGACTTCATTAGATGTGTGCTGTTTACGTACACTGCTCAGACACCAGAAGGTAACATCTCAAGCTAAGGACAGACTCAAAAACTGGAGCCTTGTATTGCCTTGCTGTGTCCGCGTAACACTGACAAAAGGGACGGGTAAAGCCTGCACTCGAGAACATGTTGTTTCTGATGCCAACAAGTTCGTCCAGTACAGTGATAGTAGTCACTACCAGCGATTCCAAGCACAAAAAAATAGAACCTCAAATGTACATGTGTGTGTGTGCATGTATATATATATATATACACACACACATCTTTTTTTAGGCACCACAGATAAAAAAAAAATTGTGGGAGCACTAGATATGCCATTTGGGCATCCAACATAACTGGCCTGGCGAACATCATTCTTAGCCGGTCGCATCAGTGTTCGATGACAAATTAACTAAAATCCGATAATCAACTTTTTCGTTAACGAGATTTAGGAAAAACTGAGAGGGCAAAACTGAAGAACATCGTAGTCGAAATCTATTACAGCTGTCAGAGATGTCAAAATGTTTCTGTGCTTTATGATACAAACAGTTTGTTTGCTATGCAAATGAGGCACAACTGAATCTCAGCACTGATTTTGCACCAGAAGGGATGCTCCTATTTTTCCTTCAAGGGCCAAAGGCTGTAACAACTTTGATGGACATGACCTCATGGAGGCCTTGGGGGAGGGTCTGCAGCATTAAAGAGATAAACAGGTTTGTGCTGTAGATAGGATCCCTGGGTGTGTCCCACTATCAGTAAAAGAAAAAGCTCCCTCTTCTGTTGATGGTGGTGTTTGTGTGTGTGTGTTTTTGTTATTTGTTTTCTTTCTATTCTCCATCTAAACAGGAAGATGCTTTGTATTGTCGGCCAGCGGCCAGAGCAAACAGAAATTGTTCGTATCATGAAGCACAGAAAAATTTGAACATCGCTGACAGCTGGAATAGTTTTCGACTGCAATGGTCTTCAATTCTGCTCTCTCAGTTTTTCCTAAACCCCTTTAATTAAAAAGTTATTTATCAGACTTTTGTTAATTCATCATCAAACACTGGTGCAATCTGCTAGGAAAGATGTCTGCCAGGCCAGTTATGTTAGACGTGCAAACGGTGTATTTGGGGTTCTCACTGTTTTCCTTTTTTTTTTTTAAATCTGAGGCGCCTAAATAATAAAGACGCCCTGCATACAGTTTTGCATACAGACACACATATAGTTTTTTAGACGATTGTCTTACATGATACAAATGAATAAAATGGAGGCTCGCCGATATTTGCTAGAGCCTTTACGACTAACAAGAAAATGCACATACAAAATTTAGAGTGCTTTAAACTCCATGCATAGCTGCAAAAATAACCTGCGTCATTTGTACCATAACCATACAGAAGTTTAAAACCTGCGATTCTGTCAAAGTTGTAGGCATCTTTCATGACATCTGTGTATACTGTGAAATATGGCTGCAAAATGCTCAGACTAAATTCTTAGTTGATAACAGCTACAGATGACAAGCCATCCCCCCTCAAGTGGTTATGTGGTTCAAATGTTACAGCACTCTAGGAATCCCTAGTACTACATGGAAAATTTGATAAGCTATGTCAAGAAAATAAATTGTACAAGAAAACTAAACGCAACTACACAGCATTTGAAAGAGCATATAAAAATAAAAAAGAAATCACCATCTTGAATTATAAATGTATAGTTCTTCACATATGAATACACGATTAGTAGGCAAGTGGATTCAGATCTCTGTTAACTAGAAAAGCAAATCATTGTTTTCAGCTGCACTGTTTTCCTCACTTAATTTGAAGCAGTGCAGATCAATTTCATGTCTCAAAACAAAAGAAAAGACCCCAATGTGCTGTACTGATAGGTTACAACTATCTACAATCATCAGCTCATGGCTTAATGGCCTCCATCTTCAAATAAATTATTTTTACTTCTTGGTATGGTTTATTGTGATGCACTTGGGAAGTAAGTACATGATACCAAGTAGCTGGTCATTCTGGTGCTTGAGGCCGAACGGTGCCATGCTTGTGCATGTCAGGCTACAGATGATTAGTGGCAAAGAACACAATGGTATAATGTGGCATCTTGGTGGGCAAAATTATAGGTAGCCATGTTGTAATAGCCATGAGCTAGTTAAGCACTGTTGTTAGCTCATTTGTGTGGAAGACAAGCATTGTATATACCTAATGACTATTAGAAAAATCTAGCTATTTGATGAAAGACAGGATCTGTGGCACATGAAACCAATAGGCACTGCATAGCCATTAAGTAGTGGTAGCAGTTAGCAGCTTTGATTTTGACAGGAGTAATCATGAAGATTGCATTTGATTGTATGCATGATGCATTATTCTTGGGGCACATTTTGCACAAAACTTGGAACTGCCTCCAGAAATGCTAATCGAAGCAACATTTGTTTCAACTTAATTTTATGCATATATACGATTGCAACAGTACATTACAAAATTGTCAGAATTGTATAAAAGCAGCTGGTTGATTCTGGGTCACCCAGCTATTATCAGCAGTGCTTGAATTCATGTCCACCACAACCACATTGTAAAAAAAAAATGAAGGTTTAGGAAAGGTACTGACAGTTATTCTATGCATCATTAACACCAAATATAATTTTGAGGCTACACCACTTCTATATCTGAGTTACATAATTTGTCTTCATGGAACAGAAATGACCTCAAGCAACACAAATAAGCTTAAAAAGTAATAATACACCATGACATACAGCACTTATGTCGAACTTTTTCTCTACTGTTGCACGTAACCATTGGCACGCTTGCTGGTGCAGTTAAACAGTTCCCAGTGAAATAAAAACCATGTAGAAACAGACTGGTGCATAATGAATGTAAATTAAAAATACATCATATCTTGTTTTAGACTATCAAACCCAATGCTTCTTAATGTTAGTTTTTTGACTGACCCAAACCAAAATATGGACACACCATGCAAAGTTATTTTTCCTCAATTGCGACACATGAGGCATACATACAGCGTAATGGAACATGCAGCGTAACTCAAATAGTGTAATATATATATAAGAATTTCTGAAAAAAGTCATAACTACATAAGATAAAGAGAATAAGTAAATCACAAACTAAATGAGCAGTTTCGGAACATGTTGAGAAATCATTGCTTTATGGTTCTTGTTGCCACTCAGTATGGTACAGTAAGGTACTCTCATCTAGCAATGCTAATATGATTAACAATATTTGACAATCAGCCACATGTGTTCCTATATATATATACTATATATATACTACATATTCATATATGTACATATACAGATATACATATAGGTGCATGTACATTGTTACTACTAAGTCCATTTAACTAACACTAAGAACGACCTCACACACCATGAACGTCAGCCTGCCATATAAGTGTTCTGTATTACTAGATGAGGAAAGACTAGAGGATGCTAGTAACATTGTTGCCAATGAAGAACAGTTGTAGGGAACCAACATCTTCCGCAATGCAACCAACTGTTTATCCAGCTGTCTGTACGAAGACAGTGATTTTTCAATGCTGCACCATACTGTTGAAAAAATGCTGTGTGCCAAACAAAGCTCATAAATGCTACCTTCACTAACTAATGGATGCCACTTCTAGCCAGCATCATAACTACTATGGATCCCAACAGGCAAACCAAAGTAACATGAGACAATAACATTGAAATATGCACAAAATTTGGACAAATTCATGTAAGAGAGCAAATGGCAACACAGTCCAAGGCCTGGCCCTATTTAAATGCAAAGCAATCTTGCTAAAAGTATGAAGATATCAAACAAATGTTAACACAAATGAGACAGTCAAAGTTTGAACCTCTTCAGGCTATAAACCAGTAAGTGAATGTTAGGGTGTCATACGGGCACAGACCACTCAGCATACATCACAGATGGAAGTGCTCAGCCTCGAGAAGCCCTCATGCAGTAATTTTAACTGTGCTGAGACTGTAACCATATTCTGTGTCCTGAATGTAATCAGCAAATGAAGGCACCTGGGACTATCACATAGGGCCATAAATGTTCAATAAAAACACCTGCCGAGCGTTGCTACCCCAGGAGAAGAAACATGGTGAAAGACTAGTGTGGTATGTTCTACAGTGTGAATAACTCAATTAACTTAAAACTGGATCAACCTAACATACACACAAAAGTTTCATTCATGATGCCTGATGCTGATAACATTAACCAAATGCATATTACCACATCATGACTGCTGCGCACCAGATGCAATGAAGAAAGAAAAAATGCTGTTAAATACACAATATGTATTGACAGCGTAAACATGGTGTCATTCTTTCCGCAACACAGTAATGCAGCAGCATAATGAGTCACTGAATGTGCAGTTGTAGTTTATACCCTTTCTGTTAAAGCATCACAATCAAACATTAAGTGACTATATTAATTTTTGAATAAAATAAGCTATAAGCTATCAATGAAAGTCATAAATGCAGAAATGCGAGCTACCATGATACAAAGCAAAACAACTGCAGACAGTACTTGCCACTAAATGTATACATGTAGGCTTCCTTAAAAAAAAAAAAAAAACTAATGTAGTGAAACATCTCTCCAATACAAAGTATCACTTGCAAATGCTAGACCAGAAAGGGCTGCATTATTAACAGATATGAAATAGGTGTCAATGCCTATTCACAAGCAGTTCTAAAAGCTACATTCCATAAATGTGGAAGCATAAGCAGTGTGAGTCTCAAATGTAGTAGCAGATTAGTTTTGCTCACTGTGAAATGATCACCAGGTCAAAGGCAACCCAATCCCTAGAAAAGTTCGCTTGCACTGTACTAAGCTAGTACAACCTCAACAATGACTAAGATGCTAAAACAACCATCTGATAGCATAAAGCTGTCAACTACAAGTAAAACAAGTGTCCATCCATACATCTGTACCAGCTTAACTAGTCCTGTGCTTCAATGCACAGAGAACAAACCTTTGCACATGTGTAACACTTCAACGCCATAAAGGTGGGTTCACAGAAAGCATTCCCACTGTTGCAGAGGGTCACACAATAAAAGATGTGTCACTCCAAAGCTGTTCGGGAAAAGTAATATTGCTGAAGCCTGGATTGGCACGAAGCTCCCAGTACTTGTGGTTGAATACCCAGTTCTCTTTACTTTCCTTGGAAACCACCTTCCTGAGTTGAAAAAGAACGCCCAGTTATTGATCCCGGTTCTCAATTAATACGAGTACATTGTCAAGTGCATCACACATGAAAGACTTGGGACAAATGTGCAAGGCAATATACAGAACAACTTACGTCCTATGGAATTGGAAAGGAATCTTTGGAAATGGGAAAGACATACTGTATAAGTGGTTAAATTCGCGGGCTCAATAATACGCGAAATCGCGAGGAGCCAGCATCAGGCAATTATTCGCGGAACCTTGAATTCGCGATACCGCCGTGCGTCGACCCCGCACGAGGCGTCTTTGGGGCTTTCCACCTTGAACTAGAAAAATTATTTATTCACCACGTGGTACGCGGAACAGGTACATTTGGCACTTGACAGTGATTGGGCAACGTTTACGAGGGTCGATCTGCATGGCAGCGTCCTAAAACCGATACACGCAGGCTGGATGAGCGAGGCCTACAAGGAACTGCAAGGCCTGCAAGGATCACGGGACACCGACATCTGCATAGGGTTCATGAAAGCTGGATTGTTAAGTCCTCTCACAGCGGAGTAGAACTGAAGCTGCAGTATAAGAGTGTAATAAACCGCGTACATCAGATGTTTCAGCGCCCTCAGCCTTATTCCTTTCTCGTATTTTTCTGTTATTCCTTCGAATATTTCGCGGGACTTTAAATTCGCGAAAAAAGAGTGCTCGCGAATTTCACGAAAATTAGTTCCTCACAAAAATTATTACTTATACAGTATGTTAAGTGAGCAAACAGAAACTCACTTAAACCACATTGGCTGAAATTCTATCCCTGCCTCTTCCCTAGCTTTCCTGCGTTCTCGTTGTGACTGTTCCAGCTGAAACTTCACAGTTTCAGCAGCCGCGACATTACCTTCCTCCAGTAGTCTAAAAAGAAAAACAAGTTATTCACACTACTCAAATATCTAAGTACTGAACAATAAAGGTGTGCTTCTTTATTATGCAACTGAACATCATTTCAAAAATATATTGTCAATACAATCATAATAATGAAATGCAATCATAATGCCACGAGGAACACACCTTTGATCTGGTCTAAACCGTGTATCTGTTGGAGGGAGGAGTCTAGCCATCTCAGGATCTAATTCATTCAGTTCTATGGCAAATCGAGTGAAGCCATAATAGAGCTCAAAGTCCTCTGGCATGGATCCTACATATGAAGCAGAAAGGTATCATTACATTACTGTATTACAGAAAAAGCCTGACGTGTTAAGTCACATTTGGCAGGAGTGACAATATTGTGCTACACATCTTCATTTGTTACCTGGAAGTAATGGGATGAAGCCACCTTTTTATATCACTGAACAGTTAAATTATCCTATTATGTTGCCATATTAAGGTAATTCATAAGTAAATGGTAAACACTTGTACACCATCACATCATGTTCTAGTACAATTATCAGGCACATATGCTTCGCAGGTAAAACTGCTTTTCGCTGCTCCTGAACACGTGACGAGACACTACCATGCCTCCTCTCCTTCTCAATGCCTCTGAATGAGCCTGCTGAGAGATGATGAATGCTGCAAGGTAATTCGCTATTACATCCCATAAGAAGGCACCTCATTATCTTGCTGCATCTCTGGGAAAACCAACAGTGACAAAGCAAAATGTAGAGTCAAATAACCATGTTGAGGGTTTGACTGCAGTTGTTTTCTTTTTACTGTGGAATATGCTTTATGGTGGACATAAGTGAACATAAGTTTTAAAAATGCATAACTACAGGCAATCTGGTGGGACAAGACCACATCACCATATGCGTAAAGGTAAAAATGGGAGGACGGTAATGTTGAAAGACAAAAGCTTCCTGTATTCCATCATCCCTCTTTGTTGGCTCAAGCCCAAGTATATTGTGATACAGTTAAACCTGCCACGTGCTTTCTATGCCAAAAAAGAAAAAAAGAGAAGAAAAAGAAAAAGTTACGTAACTCAACAAATGAAGGAGTTCAAACTGAAAAATTCAACTGTTGCAACTAAGTCTTGTGGATACTTTGCAATGATGTGGCTAGCTAAAACAATGGTGCTGTAACATTGTACTAAAATGTATCCTCACTTACCAGGTCTCCATATACACTTTGCTGCAGGGGCATTTCCACAATAGATTGCCTCTGTCCACTGGCCAGAGAGATTGTATATCACATCTCCTTGCTTGTTCATGACTGTACCAAACACTTCATGGCGTTTGTCTGACCAGTAGCTTGCCTGCACATCACACAATAAAAGTAGAAGAGATAACAGCATAACTTCTTGGGATTGATGTGCAGTCAAAATACCTTTACAAAAGTCAATTTGCATGTGACACCATGCACCACATCCTTGATTGTCATTTCCCCATACTGGTCAACCCAACGTTGACCACTGAAGATGTTATGGACACATGTGGTAACCTTATTCCACTGATAGTGACTGCCAAAGCTGGAACGACAAAGAAGTTAGCAAATGAACTGAAAGTGGTGAATTCTATTTCATCGTATTGGCCTCTGGACCTACTTTGAAAACAAATGTGTATTCGCTACTCTTTAGAATATTATGGACGAAACCAATAGTATTTCAGATTATACAAGAATAAAAGAACCATACACATGTTAACAGTTTTAAGGGAATTTTGCGTGGCCTGACAATCAGAAGCACGTATTTTGAGGCCACCCACTTTTTACACTGTACACAAAACACCTAAGCTATATAGACCCCTTCCTGCATAGTTTAAAGGTACTATAAAGTGGCAGGCAGGTAATACAAGCAAACATCGCTAAATATAATTCCATGCTCGTGAACTGTATGAACGCTATTTTGCCATCACATGTGGCGGGCAATGCAAGGTTGGAGGCACAGTACACACATTGTTGGCTATAACTGAATGAAAATTGCGGCGTTAAATCCCCCAAGCTTCACACTATCAAGCACACACAATTCATGGCGCTGTACCAGAGCTCCTTTACAGTACCTTTAATTGCATTGCTATTTCTATTAGGACTTCAAAGTCACCCTCATCTTACCTTGGCAACTGAAGGTGAACAGTGCCTATGGGGAGGATTTCCATAGACTTTCCCCAAAACTTTGTCTTTATGCGTACATCTGCAAAAGGGGTCAACTGTATTGCCCAGGTCTTCTTACAGAGACGTGTATTACTTACCTTGCCATAGCACAAAGTTTTTTGACTCTACATGGCATGCTGACACTGGAGGGTGATGATTAACCTGCAAACATTTGAGAAGACAACGATACCGAAAGATTTTTCTCTAATTATTTCAGTTATTTGCAGTGACTCATTGAATACTGCACACCACTGTTCATCGCACTCCCCTGCTCAGTAAAGTTGTTGTAGCACATTTCCAAATTTAACCAATAAAGTCAAAATTTATACAAATGCTTTTACCACTTTACTAGTATCAGAAAAACTCACTAGATAATGTACTTGGTAGGCACGTGAAAAGAGTGACTTTATAGTCGAAAGTGGATTCGAAGCGACTACAATGATTTGAAGAGTTTTCAAGAAAAATTTCCCACATACCCTACTTCCCTGAGGAATACAGAGGCAATGCCTGCAGAAACAAACCATTAATGACCTACCTGCTCCGCAATAAAACTGAAACCTTTGTCCTCGCGTATACACTCGTATGTTTCGCCCAAAAGTGGGTTGAAAGGTTTGTGAGCCGCACGGTGGTAAGATGAGCTGTAGCCTGACACTGCAAAGGCTGCCACCAACACCTGCAATTTATGAAGATTGCAAATAAGTATTGTTTCACCTAAAATTTCTTCATGCCGAAGACAGCGCTTACCATACGTTCAAACTGGTCCTCCGTAGAAGCAGCTTTGTCCAATAATTCACTGTATTCGAGCTCTTCACAGAGTCTCTGCAGCAGAAATCATTCTGGTCATTTGCAAGAAGCATACCACTATACCACGTCCTCACAATGTGACAAAAAAAATTATGTGAATGGCAGCCTCATTAAATTGGTGGAACTTTAACTTCACTGATGTTCAGTGTTGAGTATGCTAGGTTGTCCTAATAAAATGTTAGACTTGTAAAGACTTACCTGCAACATATTGAGAGGTTCGTTGATGGTTACTGGCATCGAAACCTTAGATAAATCTTTGCCAATATTTTTACACAGAAGGTTCCACAAACTCATGTCTCCTGTATCAGGCTTGGGTGTAGGAAGCTTTGAGCGACGTCCCTGCGTCGTTGGAACGGAGCCACCAATGCTTTGAGTTCCTGGAGCGTATTCTGTGCCATCATCTGAGACTTCACTGCAGAAACTGCCCTCTTCTTCCTCATCTTCCTCCTCTTCTGTTACTTCAGAAGAGCTGCTGCTATGCGACAGCTCCTCTGCCGCATCAAAGAACTCGGACGTTGACAATGCTGATGAGCTCTCATGAGACAGCGACTGCTGCACAGGTTGGTGCACCAGCTGAAGTACAATGGAGGTAAGGACAGTGCCATGTTTGGGTGCAAGGCACCAACAATGTGCCCATCTCAATAGCAACAATACACTTACTGTCGGTTCATCAAAGGTTTCCGTTATAGGACTTTCAGGCAGTGGAACATTGGCCAAATCAGATTCTTCATGAACTCGCTGTATGCGTGCTCTCAAATCATAATTTTGCTGCAAGGCCTACACGAAGATTGCAAACTGATTAATAGCAATGAAAATTATCATGCACAGTTATGACAGCCGATAATACTGATCTGCAATATGGTGAAACAACCTTACATAAGCACTACTCCACTTCCCATACCTAATGTACTGAACTTACTTGGGTCAGGGAGTTTTTCAATGATGCCAGAAGAGTGGCATTGCTAGAATTTGATGGTGGCTCTGATTCTAGATGCTGCTTCAGGCGTTCTCGTTCAGTCTGCAGACTACGAAGCATTGTCCGTAAACCTGAGTGCACTGAGAAAAAAGAAAAAGGTAAGTTACATATCATACATTCACACTCGCAGAGCTCTCATGATAATGATTAAAGCCCATCCCGTCTTCTTATTTAATTGGTAGCTGCATAGCACATCACTAGCAGCAGCTGTAAGCATTTATGATAAAAGCAGGCAGTTGAGAGAAAGGAATGCAGCCTGGAAAATAACCACCAAAGCTAAGATGGCAGAAGCGAAATACTCATATTCAAGCAAACATAAGACAAAATGCTTCTTAAGATTCTAGACACTTGTTTTCCACTTAACTGTATTCCATGCACTAAAATAGCTGTACTTAGCACATTATGCAACAGGCAGAAAACTTAAAAATAGCATAGCCCCAAACAGAATTAAGCAAACACACCCTCTTTGGCTAGAGAGACAAACTGCTCCATGTGACGGAAGACACGTGCCGAGTCGTACGAGCAGTAAGACGTAAGCGAGGCTGAATCTGTCGCTTGGCTCTGCCCTGCACTCTCCGACACTAATGAAGGGTGAGAGCAGCTTAAGTAGCCCATGTCACGAATCGGCAGCAGGGATGCACCATCTTGCTGCTTCCAGACCATGCAAAATCCCCACACTTTTATTGAAAGATAGGACAATGACACAACAAAAGTTAGTGTGAAAAAAATATAGTCTGAAAAAATTTCATAGAATCAGGCAGAGAAGAAAAGAACAACAGCGACAGGTACTAAAATACGACAAGATTGAAGAGCTAAGGCGGACAGGCACACAGACACACACACAGACAGGAACCTGATAATGCTTTTAGGCTAACAGCAAAATTTTATTATATTACTTTTCTTGCAGCAAAAATTTTAGCTGAAACTTCTTCAGCATCTAACACACTCAATAATTTTGGCGTTGTAGTACTATAGCAACAATATCCACCAAAAAAAGTTCCTTAAGAGGTATTCCTATGTTTTGTGTTCCAATGTTAATTGCTTTCATTTACACAACACGTGAGCCTCTAGACTATTTGCTTGTGGTAAAAATAAATTTTTGAACTGTGACAGAGATTTGGCATTGAGATCTTGCATGTTGGTAATCTTCATGAATGGGCTCTGTTTCTTCTTCCTACATATGACTGCCTTGCTTGTGCTAATGCCTATCCTTCTTCGCTTTAACTGGTACTGGTTCCCCATAGTCGGTGGTACAGTGGAGACCCGTGATAGCCCATGGAGCCTAGCGGGTACGCGTGAAAAACTATGTACTAAGCAGCAGCACGGCTTATACGAAATTTCGGAATTAAATCTGCGTACCAGAGCAGCTGAAGCAAACAAGTCGTGTTCACAAAATGGGAATTATACGTGAGCGATTATACATCCACGCTTCCATATGGTCCCGATGGCAGTCTACCATCCTTAAAGCACCTCAGCGGACCCCCCGGTGACTGTACACATTGGTGGGACCAGCGCTTTTCAAGATATTCTTTCTTAAGTTCAGTGTCCAAACTGCACGTGCCCAGTGATTGGAATGAATGTTCACACAAATGAGTTTACCATAAGGCCTTCCGAATGCTTTACTTTCTTCTTCTGTTGTGCATTACACACTTAAGCAAGGTTTCAAGGCACACAAGACAACCTCGAACAAAATCGAAACCGCTAACATCTAATGGAATGCTGGAGAGATGGGGAAGACGCGTGCACATCGCCATAGAGCACAATTCTGACCTTAAACAGCTCGCGAAAAAGGTTGCTTGGGGGACCAATCATAAACAGGCAGCCATTGTGAGCACAGTAATACATTATCCTGAAACAGACAGCAGCATCAGCCGAAACTGAATGATGTGTTGCTGTCTCCGGAGGAGTCACATGTTATAAAATCTTGAACATTGACGTTTGCAAGTTAGGAGCAACCAGCGAGAAATTTTATGGCAGTGCGCACTCGATCACGATGCAAAAGGTACGCGTTAACTGATATGCAGGTTGCTGGCTGCTCCGGTTAAAGCGGGTAGCCAATGCATGGGCTTCTATGGGAGTCGTGAGGGGGATTCGGCACGACTGCCGTTTAACTGGGTACGTATTAACGGGGTTCTAGTGTACTGCCAATAGAGAGATAAACAAGCTGTCGTATCGACACCTCAATGTCTCGTAACTGGACTGGTTAAGTTTATGGTGCGTATGTATCTTATCACCTAGGTGATACCACCTAATCCCTTTTAAAAACAGGAAAAAGCAGGACATGACAGGCAAGTGATGACTCAGGCTCTTTACTGAGACTATACTTGAGTTGAATCCTGGTGTAGCACTGACCCTCTGCCCTCCCTTCCAGATAAAAGAAGGTAATTCATAGGTGTCTTCTCCAGTCATTACCTAAACATTCTGTCCGGTTCCAGAAATTGAAGCTCGGATAGATGGTGTCAAAATATGTGGCATGAATTCGAAAGTTTTTTTCTCAGTATGGTGGGGGATCTGGATAAATGAAGACCGGATAAACAGTGCTTCATAACTAAACCACATACTACCTTTAAGACGCTATAAACATAAACAAAAATGTGCTCTCAAAGAAATATTTATATTTGATATGACCAAAAATATTATTCTACAGGATGCATTTAAAATCCCAGAAGTTTACATTCACAGAATTCAAGGCCTAGGTGACATTAACGTGTGTAAGGGTCATCAATGCTGTGCAGCAGAAAGTAAGTGTACTTCTTTACACAGCTGCCAGGTATCCATCAATAGGTACAATCATAAAACATGAGAGACGTCACAATTACCCTATACTCACAGACTTTTCTGTGCGGTTCATTTCAGTAAGGTTGTCAACGCTGACAGAAATGTCGCTGCCTCCAGATACTCCTGGTGGTTCTTGAGATACCATGATTTCAACACTCTGCCCCTGCTTAGCTCGCAGAGACTGTGCAGCACATGGATCAGTTTCCTTTTTATGTTTCTTGATCCGCTTGAGATAAAATCTCTTGCGATCTTTTTTCTGTCCTGCTGTAGCCCCATGTTCTATCTCTGGAATCTGAAAGTGTAGCATATGCAGTAGTAAGATTATGACTTGTTATTACACTAGGTAGGAAACTTGGAAATTTGCAGTACTCTCATCTCACCTCAAGGTAATTTGAAGAAGCAGTACTGGGGCTACTTTCTATCAGCTGAAGCAAGTTTGTAAGTTGAAATATTTTTTCTTGCAGTAGCGAAGCATCTGAAAGTCATGCACAAATGCAATTGTTTCATTACTAACTGAAGTGTTTATTCGCTGATACAAAGCAAATGAGATATTTTACAGATCAAGCACATTCTACAATTAACACACACACATAAAAGGGGGATGATGATATGTATTTGAAATACCTTTGTTCCCATGTTCTATAGCTGCAGAATCCAACACCCACGCAGCCACTCGGCTTTGCTGCTGATTAAGTGGACTACGTATCAGACGAGTGCTCTCCAGCAGATGTGGTGATGAAATGCTTGTCTCTAACCCTTCAACAAATAAATAAATAAATAAATAAATAAAGAAAACTACAATAAGACATTAACTACACCTATCATATTCCATGCCATACAAAGCAACAATAGCAGCAAGGATATGTAAACAGAATGAAAAGAACATTGTGCATGGAACGCATTCGTAATACAAAAATTTTAAGCCGCTGCCAAGATCAGCAACCTATACATAAATGTAACGAACCACATGATTAAAGAATACTTATGAGTAATACCAGACTTGTCACAAAGCATGTTGCAAGCGAGGTTCTTACTATATGTTGAAAGCAAAAAAAGAAAAAAAAATGGAAGAGACAAGGAAGAGAAAAGAAAGAGTCAATTTTCAGCCTTGTATCCTCATTCTTGTCTCATCCCCCTTGTTATGCATTATTTTTGTTAAATTTGTAAAACAAAATGCCAGCAATTTACATGTAGAAAAAAGTTTAACACTTGTAAACACCAGTAATGATGTAATACTTGCAGAATGTGGCACAGCTGATAAGGAAAGCTGATTAGTTCATGTCATCATAATGCAAACTTACCAAGCCTGAAACCTACTCTGTAAAACACATTTCATCTTTACACACGACCGCCTCTGCTACACAAAGGAACACCAAATACTCCAGGTCCATTAACAGGTGTAGCGTACAAACTAAGGCACTTTTTCTTCTTAAATTTTCTACACTATTTAAACCAATGATGGCCCATAGCTACAACTAATAATTACTCAGATTAACTACATTTCCACAAAAGGAGTAAACAGTTCACTATGAGGCAGTTTCAGTTATATATGCAATTACTTATCAAAGCAATGTACAGCACAGTGTTGCTCGCTGGACTAGCTTAAGCCTCATTCAGTCTATGTATAATCACTATATGTAGTGTATAACAAGCGTTGGCAGTGATGGTTTAACAGATTATGCAATATATTATTTTGTACGGTAACTTATGATGTGGTGTGCTACACATTACAAGTGGATTATTGAGTCATTATTGCCTGCTGGTGTGTAGATAGCCCAACTTGAAACACTTACTTAGCACTTACTTACCAACAACCTGAATTACCTGTATACTACATGCCCCTTTTTATGACGCTCACTAAGTTTCTCATGACAAAAGCATTATTTTAGTGTCATAGTAGTGAGTGCAAAATTAAGAGTCATCACAGAGTACACAACAATCCAACAGATAAGCTAATTACATGATCAACCAATGCTAATGCTGACTGACAGAGCTAGATCACCTACATTAGCAAAGCTTAAAAGTAAACAAAAAACAACAGTAGGGTGTTTATTCGGAATTAAACCGCAATAACTTCTTTCATACAAACTACTAAATGGCAAGAAACGAGTCTCAGAGCAAGAATACATGGCACACCAATCACACAAGGAAAATAAAAGAAAAGGAAAGCTGCTGTCATCATATGAGGAACTGACAGCCTCCTACACAGTTGTCATGCTTTTTCTATCTTTCCCTTATTTGCCGCGAGAAATTGAACTGGGTCTTTCACAAAAGTGCAGTCAGACCGAGAATATAAGAATATTCTCGGTATTTTTACTGGCCTGGGATTGGTATCTGATGTTGCTGATGGGACTTCATTCATGTCGTTTTCACCTGAAAAATAACTACTATGATGCTCTTCTCTCAATGGTTTGTCCACTGTTCTTGTGGGTACGGTGGTATCAGGCTCCAACAAGCGACCCTGAAACTGTTCACTTCTTTTGCTTATGCTCAGTGACTTTGCAACTGTCACCGGAACCACACCCTTGCCGCTGGTCTTATCTATGTTACTGAAGTGTGGACCATGAAAATACGTTGATGTTTGCTCATCATACGAACGTGCAGAACCGTCCATCTGCGCACAAAAACTAAAATTCTGCCTGACAGCATTCCTTGGTGAAGCAATTCTGCCATGAATGCATGGCCATTCACTAGTTTTACATTGTGTTTCCTGGCTATTGTGGCAGCAGGTGCCAAAAGGTTTAACTTCTGAAAGAGAATGCTTAGGGTGCTTGCAGCCTCGTTCAGATAGAGTTCTTTGAATGTGTAAAGCAACCTTGTCTGTGGTGCTGCCTGCCATACTTAGTGTTTTAAAGCTTGTTCCAGTGAAGACGCTTGGGTCTCTGTATACTGTACTGTAGCTGGTAACATACTGTTCACTAGACATGCGACTGCTCTTTGAGCACTGCTGTAATTTTGCAGTGCTGCATGACCAATTAGCAAGAGAGCCTGCACGACTGCAGTTTTGAGGGCCGAAATCTTTTTTCATATGGAGGATTTCACTTTCATCAGAATTTTTAGGAGGTGGAGGGGGAGGCATAAAATTTTCTTCATTAACTGCACTCTTGTAAGAACTACAGTCGTGAGATGATGGTTCATTGCTTTTGCAGCAATAACGATGCTGGTGACAGCGCCCACACTGTTCATGTGTCTGCACACCACATGCATATATCTTCAACTTGCTACCATGGTCAGTATCAATGCCTATTTCATTGCCTCTTCTGATAATGCTTGGGGAGCACTCTCCTTCTGTGTAAGGTGGGGCTTTGTTGCTCAGGTGCTGCTGCACTGGAGTGGCAGGCGTGGCTGAAACGCTTGCTTGTTCAAAGAAATCTATTATGTCCCGTGTACGATTCCCACTAGGCACGCGAAGATCAAATACACCATCAACTTCATTTGGATAAATGCCCCCTGTGTGATTAGCCATTCCATCTTCTACTGGAACAAACAGAACGGAGTCCTCATTTGTGTCAACACCGCATGTTGTGAATTTTTGTCCTCCTGTGATTTCATTGTTGGCAGCCTCATGATGAACGAAGTTAACTGGTCCACAACAAGCGTTTGCAGAAGCCGTAGTTCCCAAAGAGCTTTCAGCAACACCTGTTGAGACCTCGAGACCTCTATGCCTCAATGCATGTGATAACAGCCCAGTGATCCCTCTCAAGCACCTCAAATCATTTGTCTTCCAAGCCGGCCTCCTCTCTTTATCAGTCATTAGGGTTGGGGAACACTGAGGGCACCTCTGTTTTCTGGTCAACAGTGTGAGTAAACATGGCTTCTCTTTCTTGTCCATAGTACTGCCACAGGAAGGTGTCTGTGGATCAAATGTGCCTTGACGAAAACTCTCTGCTACTGAAGGCCTCTCATAAGTAAGGTCTCGGTAACACTGATGGGTTGTTGACTGTAGGCTAAGTGAGAAGGTGCTCCCCTTTATGTCACACGTGGAGGTATCTTTTGAGGCCACCCTGTCACAAGCATAACAGCACAAGGAGGAAGGCCAGCAAGAAGCTTTACCTCCAGTCATTGCTATTGATGCAGAGTCTTCAGCTACTGGAGAAGTCATTTTGGGCGCATCTCGGCTGCCAAATGCAATCTCGTGCTGACGGTAGAGTCGATGGTGGCGAAGCTGAGATATCCATTGCTGAAACTGGGCTTGGTTTTTTACCTAGAAAGAAAATTTCTTTTATCTCCTGGGAGCATGCTAGAAGGCTGAGTGTTGTAGGTAGACAGGATATTAGCAAATGATTACTAGAACCCAGGTCTATAGGCACCTATAAAAGTCATAAAAAGTATCGACATAGGCACTTCAAATGGCACTATATAGGCACAATAAATTCAACAATTTCTTTCACACTTGAACTAAACTGCGGAATACTGGGTCACATTTTCTGCACTTAGAATGTCAAACGAAATTATCTGCCATAAAAAGTTCATGCTCTTCACCCTAAATCTGCACAGGTTTTACAGGTGACATTGTCTCCCCAGGGGCCATCACCCCCTTCTCCCCCTTGGTATGTGCGAGGTGTTTCACAGTGTTGAGTGGGAACAGTCTCACTTAATTCTGTTAATTCTACTTGATGAAGATGCATACCGTTTCGAGAAAGCAATGTCAGGTTATTTTCAACCAAAAATGTGTTTCAAGCGCTAATTGCAAAATAGGCATTTATAGGCAATACAAGATCTAAGTCAACAGGTTCTAAATGTCCCAACTCGTGCTCTTGTATTGAAAAGGCACTATTACAACCACAGGAGAAAAATAGGCCTTCGCCTAGAAATCTGGGCTCTACTCATTACTCTTGACACTTTACACTTTCAGGAAATATGATGGTCACAGTAAAAATGTCAAATTATCTCAGTGTCTTCACATGAGCAAATCACTGAGCAAATCCAGCCATGGCTACCTCACGAAAAGATGACAACTTGCATCTGATAGCTATAAAAATTGCTTACTTTTAGATGATAAATAAACTCTTCAGCATCGATGTCCACTCGTCTCCCTTTGCTCTTTGTTGATATCACTGACAACCCAAGGTCAACAGAGCCATGAATTTTGCCTTTAGCCATCTAATAGAATATAAAAAGCATACAAAATCTTTTAGTCCGAACCAAGATCCCGACAACTTGATGGACTTACATCAGTAGATGACTTGGCATACGTTAACATTCCTTTGTCCAGGCAGAAAAAGCGCTAAATGGAAAGAAAAGAACTCTTTTAATATGAACGCTTACAAAATTCCGACTATGCAGTGAGTCATCTACTCCATGTCAACACTCAATTCAGCAATAGTGCAATTTGTGTAATGAAAGACACAACACTTGTGACAATGCCTCGTCCATCACCAGCAGAACTTTCCAGGTTACCTTGTGCCATCCTTTGAGGGGCCACTTGCGCCTCTTTAGGAGGTATCCTTCAAACTTGCTAGGTCGATCATTACAGCGCTGCCCACTTCTCAAGCCTTGCATAATTTCCCAGTCAGCTCCTCCATGCCGATTACGGCGACGGCCACCTACACGTGGTGTTCCGGTTGCTACTGAAGCACTGTTGACAACTGCCCCTGCAGATGAAGGCAGTACAGGATGTCCACCGGCATCACTCGGTTGTGATGCAGGACTGCCTCTTCCTGGACTTGTTGTATCCTACATATCCAAATACGGCCAAGTGTCTTCTCATTAGAGGTCACACAGGGCAGCAAAATATAAATGAGGAGGTGAAAGGGCACTAACACTATTAATCACTAACAACATCCCCAAAAATAATACACTGCAGTTGCATAATTCACCCAAATGATGATGATGATTCCTTTCTTCTTTTTTCTAGCGCAAAGGCAACTAGGGCCTTATACAATTGTAACAAGTTTGTGTGTGGGACACACCTTGCAATGATTGAGCTATGCTTAGCCAATGAAAAAAAAAAAGAATTTCCATCTGTGTAAGCACTAAGCACAGCATTTGAAGAATTATCTCTGTGCTTATGCGCTAAGTTGCCTCGAAAACTGTCAGATAATAATTAATTAATTAATTAAATAAATAATTCTGCCCATTTCATTCTTTACAGTATTCTTAATATCATAACTTTTATGTTGAGCATAGCTTGACATTCTCCCCCTGAACATCTTGCCCCAGAGTCGCTCCCTGTTGCCTGCATCACAAATTCAAAGCACATGCTTGTTTGCAGGCGTTTATCAAGTGAACAGGTTTTGACAGGAGATGTCCAGGCACCTGCAGTCGCTGCTTTGCCAAACAACTTTGATCCAAAAATTATTACTGAATTTCAGATAAATTGCAAGACAGTTACAGATTAATATGTATGTCGTATCTAGTGTTCGGATGGCTACGTATGGGAGAAAACAGCGTGTTGGGAGCTCTCAAAGTTTTTTGTTTGAAATGAAGCCATGCACTAAGCTCTTGTCACGCTGCACCTTTCTTTCCATAACACAAATATCCGGGTGCAGCTGGGTCAACTGGAAATACAGAGAAAAAAAAAAGAAAAATAAATTGTGAAACTCACAGAGCCTGTATTACTGCTCGCATCCTGTTGCTGGTCATCCATTTTGTAAGTGTGCAGTTCAAATAGGCCAAAGACCAGGAGAACAAACTGAATCTTGCAGCCAAGGCCCTTCCGTCCCAATTATTAAAAACCAGCTCATTTCTGTGCTGTTTGCGGAACTTGTCAACAGAAGCAGCAAGAGCTGTGACTTAATCCTGAAATATAAGATATGAACTTTAAATAACATCAGAAGAGAAACATTCTTGTACAGCATATTTGAATGCAACTGCTGTGCTGAACCACAATAAGTATATCGGAACCATTCAGAGAAACCATGAGCCAAACAAAAGGTAGTTTCGAATAATGAAGCGCAGAAGAATGCAAATTCTTGCCTGTGATGTGTGTGAAGTACTCCGCATTACAAACATCATATATGAGTATCAGTTACAGCAGCATCCCACAGTCTTGCATATATTAGATTCCGTCCTAATTACTTTAAATGAACTACTGCTGAAGTTGTTTTGGCATGGCACGTCACATGTACCAAGGAAACACTATGACTGCAAATTATATCAGATTGACAACACTGTACATAAAAAACAAGATAAAAGGGAACAAATAATTCAATATATTTTTCATTGTATTTCAGCAAGACATAATGCAAATCATCAGAAACGTGCATAGTATGTAATAATTGAAAATATAAATCAGTGGCAACACAACGGAGACTGGAGAGTACAACAGTGTGTTACCGTCGCATTCCGTCATTATTGCTTATGCTGAGAATAACCCAGAGGCAGCAAACAGCATGGATTCATTGACAAATGACAAACAACTTTTCAGCTGTCACAGCGTGACAGCCTGAAAGATATACTATTATCATCAGACGTCAAGCATGACAGCCTGAGGTATACTGTGTCACGCTTGCGTGACAAGGCAGCACTGTGATACCCAGGACTACTTTGGACACCCTATTTATCTGGCATACTGACATAAAACAACGAAAACAACAGGAAGGAACAGCAACTCAAACACAAAAGTACGACAAATCCCAGAAGACCAGTATTACAAGCAAAAATGCACGTAAACTTTAAAAAAACTACTACTGTGTGACCCTTCTTTATCTGGACTTTACTTGCCTATAACTAGCCAAACGCCGACTCAAAATACGGGGATACACTTCCAGTCATGTATTCTGCATTCAATAACACTGACGAAAATTCAAGAGGAACAGTAACAGAGAATACTCGGCAATTGCCTTAATTTATTCATACTTGAGTTAGAGAGCGTGAGTGGCACATTCTTTAATAAGCGGACCAACAACTGAACACATGGTGTCTTCATATTCTCTTGAGGTTCAGTATGCTAACCTGCTAAATATATTTATTTATTTATTTATGTGCCCTCAAGGCCAGAGGCACTGCAGAGAGGAGTGGTATTTAAAAAAATTATCAAGAATAACACTTTTGGTATTAATAACAATGTTACAGAGGATTAATTAAAAACATAGTTACACAGTGCTGATTTTAACTGAACGGGTGATGAAATTGATGCAACATAACTAGGAAGGTGGTTCCAGTCTACGGAAGTATAGGGGAAGAATGAGTCAGCAAAGCTTTTAGTAGATGAATGCGGGATGCCGACTTTTTGGAGATGACATGTTCTTAGCGGTATGTATGTTGGGGCATCACTGGGTACAACAAGAAAGGGATCAAAAATTAGGTACCACAACTGTGGAGTGCTTACACATTATTAGCAATTGAACATTACTGATTACCCTTATCAGTAATGACTCCACTTATGACTCTGATAATCACTTCAATAACCTGTGTTTCTTACACTGTTTATCACTATAAGAAACATCACTCCTGATATATTTGTCATCAGTAAGTCCTTACAAAAACTAAATGACGAATACAATTCCACCCAAAATACAATGAATAGTCTGCTGCTGTACTATCAGAAAAAGAGAGAGTTAGGTTTTGTTCACAGCTGAAAAGTTAGTTAACTTACTAACCAAAATTAACCATCCTTCCCCAATGTTTTATGTAGCAGAACTCCCCATCATCTGGTCATCCTTCCCTTTCTTTCTTTTTTACTGAGAACCTTTTCTACTGATATAAATTGATGGTATGGGTCGTACATGGATAATATGGCCTGTCCTTGTAGATTTAGTTCTGTTGCTCAATCACAAATCACGAGAACATGGCTGACTCATTTTGTAAAACATCCGAGGTCCTTCTGTTGATATGATATCATATTATGTAATATTGCCTTTGACACAGGCTACGTACAAGCAACAAGTCCGTTTTTAAGAAAGTTAGTGATCTCCTCGTAAACTGGAACTTCGACCACAGTAGACATCTCACACGCATGTGGAAATTCACGTTTGAATGGTATTTTAAAACATTAAAACGACTACGATAGATTAAAAGGAATCCTACGTGGAACTCTTGTTCTCTGGGCATGTTTTCCTCACCAATGAACGGTTATAAAGCATGTGGGTTAGGTGACCTAATTCCTGCAATCTGCCTTTAGCACACTGCTGCACTCCGCGCATTTTATAACATAATTACCTGGTGAAAGAACCGTTGCCTTTGCATCTAAACAATGCACTGAAAACAGAGTTAGGTACAAATTAAGCATCTACCACTACACTGCTCTGCATCGCAACTGTGGCCTCAAATTAAGTTTAATCGAGAACAAAGAACCGCAGCTTCGCGCCGTAAGAAGGTCGAGGCAATCAAGTTACAGCAAAGCTGATCACTGAGGTACTGCAGTTGTCAACTGCTAATAAGTTATTTGGAGGAATATGCATTATTTAAATTCGTAGCCAGAAGCAAACTAGGCTTAGGGAGAGCAAAAAAAAGCGGATACTGACAGCTGCAGCCTACCCACAGTCGT